>AFIR01000545.1:0-283715 GCA_000223685.2 Zymoseptoria pseudotritici STIR04_4.3.1
GGTGCTAACTTTGCACCCTCGTCCATCTGTACAACGTAGATGGGATTCATCGGCCCTGCATCGGCTGCTGGGATAAATAATCACCACGGCACCGGGCAGTGACTGGGTAGAACTAAGGTTTCCAGCATATCCTTGTCAGCCCATTGCCGCTCATTCGCGTGCTTATGCCCTCTTCGTCTCATTTCTCCTGCCCATCTCTTCTTTGCGCACTTGCACTCCTTGTCTCACCAAGACGGCCGCTGCGAAACGTTTGGTATATGCATCCTATTCAGCATCCGAATCCACCCATCGCTGACGCCTCCAACAGACTTGCACCTCCACAATCCCAAACCCAAAAGCAAAAGAATGAAGCGGTCCATCTATGCATTGCTCGCCATCGCCGCCACGGCCATCGCTCGAAAGCCCTGGACGCCTTGCTCACACGGCGGAGAGGGGGGTACGTCGTTTCTCTTGCATACGGATTTTCCGGATACAAGCTCTAACTGTCCCAAAAAGCGCCTTGTCCCTACTGGCGATGCTGCAATCCGTTCGTCTGCGGGGAGGACAAATACTGCCATTTGCCATGTGACGAAGGAGGAACGTATTGTCCGATTGGACAACATTGTGATACCGACAAGCATACCCCGGACTATGGGCACTGCGTCGGCAACTGAAGGAGGCGATCACTTTCCTGCATCACTCCGCTGGAAAGCTGGGAGTTTTCGAGTGTACAGGCGTTGATGAGGAGAGGGATTTGATCATGGAGGTCGGGGGATACGATTCCGAAGCCTCTGTCTACATGGCGGGTGGTGGTGGGTCGCGGGCTGGTTTGACTTGGTCGGGTTGCGGCTTGGTTCGGCTGTTGAAAAGTGCAGGATCGTATTTGGGTAATGAAGAGTGCGAGCAGGAACGGAAGACCGCGTTTCTTGTGCCATCCAACGGTGAGCTCCGCCAAGGGCCATGGGTCCGATGGTCGAGTGCCTAGAGTTATCTCCACGGCTCCGCTCAAATCGCACCACTCAACTCGGACTCCAGTGGCTCGGTCGGTATCGTGTGAGCTCGAAGCACGGAAGCACGAAAGTTTTGTCGTTGCTTTCATTCCTTCTCGAAGACACACATCTTCCTTTCATTCCTTTCGAAGACACACATCTTCCTTTCTTTCCTCTCGAACACACACATCTTCCTCGAACTATATTTCTGTTCCCTGGCGCAGATTGCGCAGTCCAAGCCCACAGAGTCAGACACATGCAGTGCAGTCTGAGCGGAATCACGGAGGTAGCGGTGGGCGTCCGTAGTGGACGCCCAATCTGGTAACCATTTAAGAACGACAGCATAGGAATGGGTTGCGTCGGCGGCTTCTTTAGGTTCCGACCTTGTCCAAGGTTACGTGGCCTTTTGACAAGGACGCACACCAATAGAGTGATTCGAGCCCTTGATATACCTTTGACACTGCAAGGAGGCTAGGAGCGGTGAAAGCTGCGCGGGAAATTGAGGATATGTACAATGGAACCGTCGCTCTCAAGATCTTGTCGGCAATATGTCTCTACGCTATCGTGTGACATGCACCGCACGAGGTGGCCCTGATTGGTTTGGATGAAGTGTTGCTGTTTAAGCGGAAGGATGGAGGTACTTGAACCACTGCGAGAATCCGATCAATCGTGATGGAAACCTCTAGTGCCTATTGCATACGCGGTGAGCAGGAGCACCAACAGTCTTTCGGTACTCGAACGCTCGCTGCGATTCGCATCATCTGACTGTCGCTGGGATGCCGCCAGGTTCTTTCCAGCCTGTCCTTGTCAACTCTCCTTCGCCACCCATGTCCGTGCTCCTCGCGCTTATGTACACTCGGCCTGCTCGCTTCTCTCTTTCCCTTGTCTTCCTCGACATTTCACACCAATATCCGCTCGCCCGTCAAGAGACTTACCCGTCCGCAACCAACGATGAGGATCTACATCATCACCATCCTCGCTACCACAGTCGCTCTGGCCAGCGCCAGATACAATTATCACCCTTGCACCCACGGCGGAGAGGGAGGTACGTTATGTCCCTCAAATCCCCACCCTTCCAAGCTCTCCTCTTACTGATTCTCTCCTTTCCAAACAGCGGGTTGTCCGTTTTGGGACTGCTGTGACAATTTCGGCTGCGGACCCGACAAGATATGCCACCTCTGGTGCGAGGTGAGTACTAAAGTGTATAAGGCCTGCAGGTTCCCGAGACTGTTCCACGGGGATGCCAGCAGGTCTTACCCTGCGTCGAAATCCTCATTGTCTGGACCATAGCTAACTTATACACTTCAATTTGCTAGGACGGAGGGACTTATTGTGATCCTGGGTTCGAATGTCAGCATGAAAATTTGGAGTGCGTGTACACGCCTCCTCCGAAGCTAGAGCGCTAAGGACTTTGGGACACCGGTTTGTGATTCCTTGGCATGGCTTGAGGCGTTGTGGTGTTAAGAGGGAGGAGAAGAGGAGAAAGGAGAGGAGGTGGTGGCGGAGGATGGCAGTGGTAATCAGGGAGGCTGCGCGGTGTATCTGGAGCGGAGGAACATATGGGACGTTGGCACTTTTGCGAATACTTCGTTCATGCTTTGGCGGTACCTCTATCCTTCTGTCAAGAATACGCAGTCCAAATCAGACCGAGTGGCAATTATGCGGCGATAACTGGTCGGAAAGCTGGAACTTGGGCGTTGGCTACCGAACCGTGCGTGACAGTCTAGAAGTCCATGTCGAAAGATGTCTCCGTGTGATCGCCTGGCCTCCACTCTCCCTGGTGCACATAGATGGCTTGGAGTGTACGATTTGAGCGGGAGCACGGAGGTACCCTCCCACAGCTCTCCAGCATTGCCTTGTCGATCTGTTGCCGCTTTCTCTGCTGCGCAGTCCTGCCCCAGTAGACTCTGTACAGATAGCTGACGCATCAGCGTGCTCTCCGCCTTTCCAAGGCAAGGACGTTTGCAGGCCTCGAATGGTTTGTCGGTCTGTGCTTCTTGTGAGCCGGGCTTCATCCCAATTCGGATCCGGATGCCGAACCCTTCCGATGCGATCACATGCTGTAGGGAGTCCTTGTCAAGTGATGTCAATTCGTTGCCGCGCCTCTCCGTGCTTTCCGTGATGTCAACTCGTTGCCGCGCCTCTCCGCGCACCTCCGTGCCTATCATATAGGTACACCTGCCCGCTCCTCCTCTTCTTTCCTTTTCCTCTTCCTTTCATTCTCACAATCGCAGGTGCACACTCATCAAGTCGACCTCGAATCGCCACACGACCGTTGCAGACCTCCAGTATGCTCTTCTCCAGTCGTATCCGCAATGATCTCTCGCTGACTGTTTGGACAAAGATCACGTCTCGTCAAACACGACGGTTGCACTCCTCTCGCTCCGTCACACCGACCCCGAGCTTTCCACACGGCCATTGTACACCTTCAGTATGCTCGACTCGTCCGGTGTCGCATATACAATTGTCATCTACTGATCGTTTCGACACAGATCGCTCGACACTACAGCAGTCAAAATGAAGCTCTCCATCTTTGCGATTCTCGCCGTCGTCGCTTCAGTGCGTGCTGGCTCCCCTTGTACAAGCGGCGTGAACAGTATGTCGTCATTGTTCGCGTTTCCATAACAGCTTTCAGATTCAAACTAACCATTGCAAAAGATGAGTGCGAGTTCAACGGCTGCTGCACGGACGGCCTTGTTTGCGCATCTGACTTGCTGGTCTGCAAGAAAGCATGTGAGGACGGGTAAGGCATCATCATTCAGTTCAGCCATGGAACCACGGCTGACCTTCTTAGTGGCGACTATTGCCGTCAAGGAACCTGCCAGGATTACTGCAACAACCCTGGCTCACCTTGCACGCGGCGGTGTGGGTGTCAAGGCGCTGGGTGTTAAGATGCGGGCGCTGGGTCGAACTATTCCATTTGTACCAAGGAGATTGGCAGGTATTGACACAATCGTTTGCGGCGCTTGAGACGCTGCCGTATATCCTGAGGATAGCAACGCGGTTGCATGCTCCTGGCATGAAGAGGTCGGCCGGTTTGTCCGGCTGCGGCTGATTGGCCTTGTCTTGCTTGTTCGCTGTGAGACCATGTTCGAATCGCGAAGTCCTTTGGCAAAGTCGAGTAGAAGCAAATGTGATAGCAGAGGCCGTCTTTGTGACGACGTGAAGTGTGTGTTGAAGAAGCGACTCCAAGTAAGGTAGAACTAGTCTCGGTCCAAAGCTTGCCGAGAGCCGATCGCGGTCCGCGTCTTGCAAGCTTCAGTGAAGCTCAGCTGCAAGTCACTCTCCTGTTTGCGCTCATCATCCAACACTCACACTTCCACCTCATCGCTACCATTGCATCGAGCCTCGCGAACGATATCACGCCTCACGAGCCAATCCTCACAACTGCCTCAAGTCTCGTCTGACCTCGTCGCTCGCGCAGCCACGTCTAGGCGCATCCCGCGCATCCCGCTCGTCTTCATCGCAAACGCCGTCGTTTGATCGCGCTCCACCTTTCAACCACCAACAATCATCAAGAGCTTGGAGAGAAGGGAAGACCGGAGGCTTTTGTGTGTTGCGACCAGTCGGGCAAGAGACACTTCCTGAGGGGCTTGTCACGAATTGTATTTTATACCCTGCTTTATCCATTGTTGGAGAAACGAAGCTGTACGTATTGGCCATGTTTGAGTGCACGGGGAGAGATCCAAGAAGTGGGAGCGAATGCTGGAATTGCAAGACTACGCTGGGAGACTGCGCTGATACGAATTGTATGATACTCAGACCTGAACCTGAACCTGCTTGTTGCTCGCCAGTGCTTGGGAGCATACAAGACGTGTACACTACCCAGGCAGACACGTACCAGGCGATTGACATCTCCGACAGCTGCAAGCTCCATCTCCGATCTAGCACCTGGGTCACTCAAAAATTGCCTGCAGCACAGCTTTTACTACCTCAAGACTGACACACCCTGCCCAACATGTCGGGGGAAGACGATACCTTTGACATTGACATCTATGGTGACGATGCCGAGGACACGAAACCCACTGGAACCACCGAAGACTACGGCGAAGACAAGATCGACTTTGGCGAAGACGAACCGCTGGACAGTGAGATTGCAAACGCAAATGCCCACCCTTCACACACACAAGCCGGCGCGGTGAACACCACGGAGCAGTCAGATATAAAGCAGGAATCACAACCACCACCAGCCCAGCAAGGCACCAAGCGGAAAGCGCCCGACGACGATGAAGACGTCAAACCAGCACGTCCAGCATCGTCCACGCCCATGCAGCAGCAACAACAACAATCACACACCTCACCCTCCGCCGATCGAAATGCAACAGCAGCCCTGAAACTCGCCGAACTCAACTGGTGGACCACAGAAGAACACTTACGCGCCTTCTGTGCATCCGCTGGCGTGGAAGGAAACCTCAAAGAACTCACATTCGGCGAACACAAAATCAATGGCAAATCTCGAGGCGAAGCATTCCTCGAATTCGACTCTCCATCCGCCTCAGCAGCAGTCAAACAAGCCATCGAGAAGAGCACGCTGAAAGAAGATGGCACGAAGAAGCCCAATTCCGCACAAGTCATGTATACACCTCCCGGCAACAACCCATTCAAGGGTAAAGACTCAGGTGCAGTAAGCAAGAAGGAATACACATCCACACCAGGTGGTCGAGGAGGCGCATACAACTCTTTCGGAGCAGGTCGTGGCGGCGGCTTTCAACGAGGAGGCGGAGGAGGTTTCCAACGAGGTGGAGGAGGCTTCCAGAACCGCGGTGGCTTTCAAGGCGGTATGGCACCTCAGGCACAGCAAGGTGGTGGCTACGGCATGAACGGAGGCATGAATGGCGGCATGAACCCTGCAATGGGCATGAATCCCGGATTCGCCAACCCGATGATGGCAATGGGCATGGGCGGGTTCGGAAACATGCGAGGAGGAATGGGAATGGGCGGCGCGGGTATGCGAGGAAACTTTGCCGGTGGAATGAATATGATGGGAGCTATGGGCGGTATGAACGGTATGGGAGGCATGAATAACATGATGGGCATGAGCGGGAATCGAGGTGGTATGATGGGCGGTGGACGAGGCGGTTGGAATGGAGGCTTCCAACAAGGTGGTGGTATGCCGCAGCAGCAGCAGCAGCAGGGAGGTTATGGAGGTGGTGGCTATGGACAACAACCTGCGAAAAGAATGAAGCCTGACCAGTAGGCTGGTTTGGTGCAGTGTTCTGCTGGAGGAGTGCGTGTCATGATGGGCGTTTGGAGCTAGCAGCTTGGGACGTGCAGGGCGGGAGGATGCTGTGTGCTGGCATTGCATGTCTAGATGCTGCGCGGTCGGGAATATCGTGCTGGGGAGGCCTTCTATCCGTGAGCAGCTGCCAGAACGGCCTGTTATTCATGCGTGCACGCTATGTGCAAGAGACCACGATCTCTCAATGCAAATATCAAACACTGTCTTGGGTATCATTCATCTCACACAATCCCGGCCTGGCACCACAGAGCTCCATCACACACAAGGTTTCCTCCGCGAGCCAACAAGAGCTATCTCCGTCCTCCCATCAATCCTCCAACGACTGCACAGCCATACTCTTCCTCAACTGCCTCTGCCGCTGACTAGCCTGCAACTCCAACCTCTCAACAGCATAACTCAACCTCTCCTTCTTCTGCCTCAACTGCAATCCCCTCATCTCCTCCAACGTACCCGTCCCTCTCACCGGACTCTTCCTCCCCGCATCCTTCGATCCAGTCCCCAGTCTCCCCTCCTGCAAGTCCGCCTTGGCAATTAGTCCCTTCTCCCTCCTCTCCAGTCCATCCAAGTACTTCTCCACTCTCCCTAATAGTACTTCCACTTCCGGTCCGATTTCTGAGAGCAAGGTGGATTGTGCGGATGTCAGGTCGTGTTCGGAGACGAGCTCGAAGTGTCGGGTTGTGGAGAGGACGCGGGAGAGGCGGGGGTAGTCGGAGACGCCGGAGTCGAGGATGGAGATGGAGGATTCGAGGAGGGACATGCTGTGTTGGAGGGAGGTGACGCAGCCGGAGAGGGCGGTTGTTGTGGATGTGTCCATCTTTGGTTGGATTGGCAAAATGTGACGGCGGTGACGGTGGTGCAGCGTCGGTATGTGTTCGTAAGCGTTACACACGGTCGTCAATCGTTTCTGGCCGTCAATGTGATGTTGTCGTTGGTGTTGATCTGGTCGCGTGTGGATGTTTCTGGGAAGACGTGAAGTTTGGTGGGGGCCGAGAGCATTGACCGCTCTCCCCTTTCAATGTCAGCACTGGACATTTCGAAACTTCAACCACATTTCTTTCTTTGTCCGTTTGCAGTCAGAAGGATTACACTCTTTCGATATCATTTCGACTACTCGACTCGACATATGTGTCGTTGTGATCCCTGCCAGCCAAACAGCAATCGATGGTAACCGCTTACCATTGATCGCCCCCAGGATCATGCGCCTGGTCGTGAAATAGTGGAGTCGTGTTTGTGTAGCACGAGACAAAAACCGTGAGTCTCAGCAGCGTTTGCCCTCTTTGCCAATTCAAAATCTCAATACCAGACCCAGCGTACCCATGAACTTCTTCCTCTCAGCAGCTGACCTCGTTTCCCAGCCAAAGCGGCCACCCAAGCGAGATATGCTCAACGACGCAGATATCGATGCGGCATCTCGCCAGCTGGAGCAACTCAAGCTCTCTGGCGAGGAGTATCACAAGACTCAAACGGAGGTTCTGGAAAAATATGCCTCTCTCATGGAAAACTACCGTCGCCTGAAGAGCGATTACGAAGAGGAGCGAGATGCTCGCGAAAAGTACAAGCAGCTCGCGAGAGGGCAAGAGAAGAATCCGTTCGTTCTGGTCTTGGTAGACGGCGATGGCTTTGTGAGTGCTGGAGATTCGCAGCAAACGAGGTACGGCCTAATGCTAATAACATTCGCAGATCTTCGACGACGACCTCGTGAGGGCCGGTGCAGAGGGCGGCTCCAGAGCTGCGCAGGTCTTGAACGATGCTATTGGCACAAAATTGCGCGCACAAGGTCTTGGTATGAGTTCTTGACGTGCTAATCGCGCAGTTCACTGCTAATCTCCATGTCCAGACCACTGCCGAGTCATGGTGCGCATCTACGCCAATCTCGCAGGCCTCAGCAAAGTGCTATCCAGATCCAAATTGTGCGGTGCGGAGAAACGCTCTCTCTGCCCCTTCGTGGCCAACTTCAATCGCTCGAATGATCTTTTCGACTTCGTCGACAGCGGCGAGCTTAAGGAGAACGCCGACTTCAAGATTCGGGCCATGTTTCGCCAATTTGCCGACAATCCTCAGTGCAAGCACATCTTCTTCGCTGCTACGCATGATGTGGGATATGTCTCTGAGCTGCTGCCGTATGTCAGCAACCGAGATCGCTTTACGTTGGTTCGGTCGTACTCGACGCATGCCGAGTTCAAGAAGTTGGGATTCCGTTTGGAGGAGCTTCGTGGAGTAAGTGCAAAAGCCGCACCACGATCTCGATTTATGACGCAGACTAACGTGCGTGTGCAGGTCTTCCGAAACTCACCACTCTCAACAGAATCTCAGCCACCATACAAGCCCTCCGCGGTGCCGCAGTCACCATCGGGACATACCTCAAAGGCGTCCACCGATCAAAATTCTACTAAGATCTGCTACTTCTATCAGAAGGGCCTGTGCAAGTACGGAACAGCTTGCACGAACTCCCACGGTGCTCCTAATGGCAGTGTCGACGGCTCCTCCAGACCCTCTGACAGTAGTGACTGGCGAACCGAATCCGCCTCTGCCACTGCACGCCCGCCCGTACCCATCTTCCAAAAGCATAGCTTTATGGGAGCCGCAGGCAGTAATCATTCCGACGAAGATTTCGCCTCGATGCTCCCCAAGCAAGAAGAGGTTCCACCCAACAAAATTCCCGTCAACAGGTCTGGACACCGACTGGACTTTTATGCTCCAGCACCCCGAACAGCAGTATTATCGCGATTCAATAGCCGAATCGCGCAGCAGAAACTCTGCAACAACTTCCATCTCAAGGGCTTTTGCACAAACGACCAGTGCGAATACGACCACGATACCATCAATTCTGAAATGCGCGACTGTCTTGCGCAGGTCGCACGGGGCTTGCCTTGTGCGAAGCGCGGCGCTTGTCGATCGATCAATTGCATATCAGGTTTGTGCACTCGTGCGGTCTGTCTGCCTCGAAATGCCAGCTAACAGTGGTATAGGTCACATTTGCCAACGCCCTGATTGCAAACACCGCGGCGGTAAGAATTACTGCAAACTCGGCTCTCAGGCCCACGGCCTGGACCTCCAAGTCGCCGACTTCGTTCCTGCTCTCGTACCGACCAAGCACGTTGGAGACGACGAAGACGGCAGCGTAAACGAGAAGGCCTCGTACAACGACTCTCCCCCTTCTCCTGGTCTGTCCAGCGATACAGGCTCTGAGCAGGGAAACAATGAGAATGGTGCTTCCCTTACGGGCGCGGATAAGGAGCAGGCGGACTAGGAGCCTCCTGTTCTTGTTCGGTATCAACGCATGCAATCTCCGGAGTCCTTTTTCAGACAGCTGGAAGGATTACCTGTAGACACCGAAGAACGGGCCGAGAGAGTACGGCAGAGGGAAAATGCTTCCTTCATCTACAGACATTGCAGCAGCACATTCCCAGACGGGAGGAGCTATTACGACTGAGATCTATACGGCGTGGTCGGGTTGCGCAGGAAATTTCTGGACCAGCGGACGGAAGCAGATTTCTCCTTTGCCATGTCAGAGGCTGAAGGAAGAACAAAGGCGAGCATACCAGACCGCGTCTAATGACGCCAGTGCCCGAATCGTCATTGGTGTCAGCGGGTCAGCGCTCCAAATATGAGCCATGTGCCCTGAAGGATATCTTATTGGGACGGGAAAGCCACCTCCTGCGGGACAGCACTACGACTTGCAAACTTGGGTCTGTAGCGATCAGAACAGCCAAGGACTGCGAAATATGCAAATTCTCTCGTGAGCACGCTCTCGCACGTCTCATACTATCGTATCACTGTCACGTTCCTGAGTCTCTTAATGATCGAGGGAAGCTAATCAATGAGCCAGGCCACATACGTGGACGCCTCGACTGCAGATGCTGCGACTGCACACCAAGGCCTACCGAAATTTCACATTTTCGCATCTGTCCTTGCTTCTGTTCCGAAGAAGTCCAACCTCGATGACGAAGACAGCGGTTTGAACGGCCAATTCTCGTCAATTCTCTCGCCAGGTCTGGAAAGCAATGCTGGTGCCGAGCAGGTAGACGAGGATGGGAACGATGCTGAAGAGTGTGAACGGAGAGTCGGCAGTCTAGGAGCCTGCTACTGTGTGGGCGCCGACTCTCCGCTTCCGCCTCACATCTGGAATTGGAGGCTGTTCTCCAAATCGAACGTGACGGCCGTGCGGTCTGAGCGGCGAGCACGGCGATGCGGCTGTGCTTGATCAGTCATCAACACTCTACACGCAAAGCAAGACGACCATTGTGCAACGAGCACTCCAGACCAGGACCAGGTCTCAAGCCTGGTGCGTCAATGATGTCGACGAATGCTTGCTCGGCTTCTGGATCCTGGTTGCGGATACGAGGGATTTCTGGGATTCCCAAGTCTGAAGGTCCGCACGGTACTCAAATGCGTTCATCGTCGCAAGCATCAGCACATGGCTCTTTGGCAATCATTGCCGTCGATTGCCGATGGTCTTCGGTCAAACAAGTGTCAGCAGCCAACACTTGCTGAAAGAAAGCAACGACGTGGTCTTCGACAGTGCATGTTATCCTTCATGCGCCAGCTCGACAGTTTCTGACTGAACGTACAATCGCTCTATCGGACAACCTGGTCCAGAATGACTTGCTACGGTACTCGTCGGCGCGATCTCAGCAAGTCGTGATTGCGAGATCCGTGCAAGGTCTGAGGGATCAGTGCAGGCTCTTTGGTGGGTCATCTCGTGGCTAGAGCTCTTAATCCCTCCGATCTGGAAAATTGCTTCTCAATTCGACCAGCCTTTCAATTCTATTGGGCTCGGGCAAGATCTGCGACCTCTATGCGGGACGTCCGTTCTATCCGCAGCGAGCCGCATTGCGTGGCCATGTACGATCCCTCCGATCTGGAAGGTCATTCCTTGCGATGGACTCGTTCTCCGGCTCCTACGGATCGATCGTCATAACACGAACGGGTCGAAGTCCCATTTACAGAAACATAAAGTGGACCGTCTCCTGCCTTGGACACACCTCTTTCTTCACGCAAAGTTTCCCGCTCCATCGTCAAGAAAAACATACCTCTGTCAACACCAGAACACACGCCTTCCCTCCACAATGAAGGCCTCTGCTCTCGTCCTCGCCTTCGTGGCCCTCTACAGCTCCGGCGTGATGGCAGACCATGTTGAGACTTTGGAAGCTTACGCCTTCGTCTGCTACGGAGACAACCGAATCCTTGGAGACGATACCTGCCCCGTTGGTAACGGCGTCGAACGACACGGCCTCGGTTGCCACAACGCCGGTAACGGCCAATATCACCATCAGGACTGTTCGGTGAGAGTCCCATCCAAGACTTCTTGTGAGCTCATTCTAATACTGCACGTACAGACCATCTGCTGTATCGTCGCTTCCAGCAACGATCAATACAAAACTCACGTGGAAGCATGCGGAGCCCATTACAACGGGGTCAGCCGGTCTTACAAGGAATTCGACAAGAATTACAACTGCCCTCCCATCAAGACCTGTGTCCGGGACAACACTGGCGCCCCTTGCCCCTGAGGGAGATCGTGGAGGCGAAGCGGACGAGGAGGTGGCTGCCGTGGACAGCATGATGAACATCGAGGTGTTTGAGGCAACAATGGTGGTTAGGATTGGTGAATCGCTCAGTGGTCTGGTTTCTTGGTGGAAAGGATCCACTAGATAGTACGATTGATGGAAAATTTTATCGTAGTCTAGCTGCTTACCCGACGATCGATCATGCCTCGCATCGCACATGCAACTTGTCGCCGCATCGGAGCATCATGATTGGTTTTATATGGGCAGACCTTGCCTGAACTTACCGTGCCGTCTCCAATGCCCGAAGCAAAAGCATGCGTTGCTCTCCGCCCATCAAGCGTGATCCCAACGCTTCGAGCCAATGCACAATCGAGAACATGTCGACGTCTGCCCGCACTATGTCACGACATGGTGTCCAAGGCCAGCGCTGTTTCCCTACTGTACGGAACAGTCTGTACGTACATGAACTATGCTAGAAGCCTTTCAGCATTGTTCATGACGAGGGCGTCGACGACTTGTTTTGATGCTGCATTGTTTTCAATTTTGCATTGTTTTTGATTCTATTTACCGTTTTATTCTCTACTGTTCTTGTTTCTGTATTGCGAACGTGTCCTGTAGAGCAATTGCTGTACATCACTCGACCAAACACCCTTTCCCAACATACAGTCCCAACAAGCTTTCATATGATCAATGGGTCCAAGCCCACTAGCGTACCGCGAACATGAATACCAACAAGTGCCGTAACCCTTATCCTTCATCCAAACTTTTCATCTTTCTGACCCAAACAGCACCAACCACTCCAAATCTTGGTCCCAATCGTGACTCACTCTCCTTTCAACCCGATCGCGCCGCCACCATCGCCGAGCCAGCGCCTCCCTCCCACCAAGCCTCTCCCCTCTCCTGGCGCCTCTGCTGCGCCCTGAAATGGCCCATCTCCGCCCTTCCCCTAGTCTGAGCCCACCATGCCTCTCTCTCATCCATCGTGTCGTTCAGTCTCGAGCCCGCGAACCTGTGGCTGATCGCCTCCTTGGCTTTGCGGTCGCATTCGGTGCGGTTCTCGGCGTTCTTGCGGGCGGCGGACCAGAAGGCCTTGACGTCGTCGAGAGTGTTCTTGGTTGGTGGTTGTTCTGGTTCGACGACTTCGATTGGAGTTGGTTTTGGGGCAGTCTGGCGGAGCGGGTGGCCTCGCTGGAGCATGCTGACGGGCGGAGCCGGAGTGTCGTCGACGTGGGAGGGCATTGGAGCCGTGCAGGTGTGGTGGCCATTGCGGCATGGTTCGGGCATGGGTGGTCTGGTGTCCCTGACCTCGGCGTTGTGGAAGGTGGCTCTGAGGGACCTGACGCGTTGGGCAGGGTTGTGCACGATTCTGGGAGACGAGCGGACGGCGGTGTTCTGCACGAGTCTTGGAGGCGAGTCGCCGACGGAGCTGGACTGGTTGTAGGTTGGACGCATGTTGGTCGCAGTGGAGTTGTTGGCGTCGTTGACGTAGCGGGTGCTGCTGGAGGACGACATCGTTGCTTGGTTTTGTGAGGTGTTGGCTTGGTGGGAAATGCTGTCGTGCGTGGACATGCGTATAATGGGGAGAAGCAGATGGGGTGGGAGCTGCTTGCGTTTTTATTATTGTGCTGTGCCATTTTCTTGCGACGAATCGAATAGAGTTGAGAGGTTGTCCGCCATATTCTTTCGACAGTATGGGTCGAGGGTGGAGTAAAGAGTGGTACAGGGTGATGCGATGACTTTCGAAAGTTTGGATTTCGTTTACCATGTACTTCCCACGGTATGAAGAGGGACTGGAACACGGTACAGGGTAAAGCTTGTGAGACCGATACGACGATAGAAAGGGACGAACGAAAAGATGTAGAGGAGAGATAGAGATTGTTTTGCTTGTCATGCGATTCCGCCATGGGGGACCATAATCAAACCTCATCAAGCATTGGGACAATTGAATGTGATGCCTGGATAGATGCGTCCCAAGAACTTGTTGAGATCTTCCAGGGCGACAGGCTTGACCTTGCCTGGCTTGGCTTTGGCTGTGACTGGAGGCGGGATTATGGTAATGGAGATTGAGGTAACTTTGCCGCCATTCTTTGGTGCAGTCGATACAGTGGTCCCTAGCTCTGAATACTTCGCCCTGAGCAGGTTCACTTGTGGACAGTTGGCCTTGTAGGGAACGCCGATGTTGATGCGCCAGGTCACAAATGTGACAACCAGCCAGGTCGAGATTCCTCTAGTACAGATGGCACGTCCTGGGGCAGGAAAGACTTCCGCTGGCCTGTTGGCTCTGGCTTCGAGAGTGTTCTCCGGATCGAAAGGTCCAGGGAAGGTCTCAGCTCCGGTGTCCAGAATGGAATCAGTTTCGAGAGGACTGGCCGCCGCGCTGAAAGCGGCGACGAGGATGAGTAAGGATGGGAGTTTGCAATGCATCTTCGTTGTATTTGGGATCGAGATCTGGCGACTTCAAAAGATGTGTAGATGATTTTGGTCGGCATTAGCGCGCCTCGCGATGATATATAGCGCGTAAGCCAACAATGATGCGTCTTCCATGATCTCACAACAACAATACTAAGCGTCAGCACAAAGGGTGAATGGAAGACAGACCTTTCAATCGGCATGACCAGCTGCTCCAGTAGCCAGTCACGAATAGCTGCGCTTCTTTATAGATGTTCCGCGTGGCTTCGTGGTAATGAATTGAATGCCGTTGAACAATGTGCCGCGCACGATCCCGCGGTTTACGTGCAAAGCAAAATCTCTCGGAGTCGTGCCGCGGGTGCAGCTTGGCCGGTAGCTTTGTCCTGGGCCCATTCGAGTCTGTTGTCGCCACAACATGTAGCTGTTATCTTCTACAGCCGAAGCACGTGGTAATGGTTCATAGTGCTCGTTGAAGTATGGCAGGTACCAAGAACTCAAAGACGCGACTCATTGATGCTTTCGTCAGTGCGCAGCGATTGCCATTCTTCGAAGGCGACTTTCGACGTCCACTGACGCAAAGAGAACCTCAGCATTGACGAATTTTGCTGAGCTGTCCGTCCACTCGCAATATCGAGTATGTGAGGTCGAAAAGGCACCTGGAACACAGACCTTGGACACGGCATGACAATCTACCCTCGTAGCCAGTGGTCATCCAGGGATTCCTTCGTCAGTTTCGTGACTACCATGCCGTCCAGTACCGTGCTATCGATTGCTCCGAACGATCATTGCGCGAGCAACACCAGGTCGGCAGACAGAGGCATTGCTGGCGCTGTCCTCCGCGGTAGGCTCATCGATGCTTCGTTTTTGCTCCAGCTCGCGAGTCTTTCGAAGGCTTCCTTCGATTCCGGCTCGCGAATCTGATGCCGCAGCGAAACTAAGTCCGCGTTTATCGTCCCTTCAATGGCCAAGTGCACGCGGTTAAGGTTCACAATGCTTCTCGAACCGTGGTACCATGTACAGAATGGGACGACTCATCGTGTCGACAAAGCTGCCAGCAAGTCCGTGAAAATAATGATCGGTAAGGTACCAGTACCACAGCATTCACGGAGTGTGACTGAGCTGCCGAAATATTCACGGCGACGAGTGACGTGTCTGACAAGGTGACGGGAAGGTTGCTCTCTCTCAGTCGCGATGCTGCCCAAAAGGCGAACGGCTTATGTCATCGGCGGCCCGCACTTCACAAGAGCAACCCACTTCTACGACAACTTGCTCTCGACACCACCACCAACCAACACATCCACATCTCCACTCCACCACCTACAAGACTTCCACGCCCGCCAGCACCACCCAAACGACCAAAACCCAACACCACATACCAGGAGCCCACGAACAACAGCCTTTATGAGCGCCGGCATCGAAAATCTCAAGTCATTCGGTAAGAATTCGCCCTCGTCAGCGCACTTTGGCCTCAGCCTCGCGCGGAGATAAGCGCCACAGCATTCTCCCTGGCTTTTCCCTGCGCTGGCAATCCGCTTGTCGAGTACCTTCCGTGCGAGCGGTGCTCTGAAGGCGCATCGTACCCACTGTCGCACGCCCGCGCTCCTCACCCCTCCGGTCCGACACCCCACCATGAAACACGTGCTAACTTTCCTCTTCCTACAGACCCGTTCGCGGAAGCTGATGAGGGCGAAGGCGAGGCCAAGCAGTCCGGAAACTACATCCACATTCGAATCCAGCGTACGTCGGTTCCGCAATCAATCCTCTCCGCCTCACGTCGCACCACTAACCACACCCACCCCTCACAGAGCGCAATGGCCGCAAGACCTTGACCACCGTCCAGGGCCTTCCCAAGAAGTTCGACCAGAAGAAGATCCTCAAGGTGATTAAGAAGAAGTTTGCCTGCAATGGCACCATTGTCAACGACACCGAGATGGGAGAGGTGATCCAGTTGCAGGGAGACCAGCGCAAGGATGTGCAAGAGTTCCTCATCGATAAGAAGGAGGGGCTGGAGCTAGATGCCAAGACCATCAAGGTCCACGGTTTCTAGACAGACTCCAATACCGCCACAACACGCGTGCGCTTGCTCTCGCCGATGTGAAGGTCAGGACAAGCAGGTGGAGCGCGCAGGGTCCGGAATGCGGAGGATACACTCGATGCAGACTGGGCCGGCGTGCCCTACGACTTTTCACGACTACGGCAAGCAGCCAATATGGCTATGACAGGGCACAGCGGGCGTGAATCTCCGGATGATGAGTGGTCAGATTGACACGCTTTTGATTTTACGCGGGTGCGTGTTTTGCGATGCTGTTGTCTGGTCGCGAGCCTGGTTTCAGGTACTCGATGATCAGATCAAACCCTCGCTTCACGAGAGAGAGTAGCAGAATTTCGGCTGTCCTTCAATACATCACAGTATGAGAATGGTTTGCAGTGTTTGTGTGTCCCTCGTGAAATGCCGCTGTTTGTACAAGAGTCGAGTGATTACATCTATGCTATGACTGCCCTCTCATCGCCGCCATAGCATCCTGCTTCGCAACCACATCCTTGGTGTCCTGCGCCATCTTCGCCAACGACGACTCCTCCGCCGTCCCCCACATCTGCCACGGCCCCAACTTCCCCTTCTTCATCACCCTATGCAACACCACATACTCCGTCGTGACCTTACTCGCCCTCTCCTTCGCCTCCTCCACATCCCCCTCAGGAATCGGCAGTCCATGCGAATCCACCGGCACCGCCTTCAACTCATGCTTGCCCGACGCATCCTTCACCCGTAGTCTCTGCACCTTCAACAAACTCTGCTTACTCCTAATCTTCACCACCGCCTGCGCCACCCCATTCCTCTCCGTATTCGCCCCACCCGGCATCGTCAAAAACTTAAAACTCATCACCTTGGGCCGTTGCAAATACCCATGCATCGTCCAATGCAACCCCGAATTCGGCGGTCGTTGCGCCAATCTCGCCCTCAAACTCCCCAACAACCCAGCCTTCAAATCCTTCTCCACGAGCCCCAGCGTTCCCCGTGCGAAATTATCATACATCGATTCATACACCTCTTTCGCGATGCGCACCACTTCTCCCCGTTGCAGCGGTGCGGAGGTCCACATCCGCGGCCGCACCACCCAGACGCGATACCATGCGCCGACGCTCCAGTCCGTGATGGCGGTCCACAACCGACGGAACTCGATTTTCCACCGACCGCGGGGGTTTTTTGTCCAGGAGGGGAGGTTGGAGCCGGAAGGGTAGATGAAGGTTCCGTCGAGGATGCCCATCATGTCGAGAACGGAGCCGTCGCGCTCGGCTTCTTTTTGTTGCTTTTTCATGGCGACGCCGATGGAGGGTTGGGCGCCTTGGCGGGGGCGCATGCGGGACATGGAGACGGCGTGGTGGGATGGCGAGGTGGAGAAAGGTTGTCGTCGGGGGAGGGCGTGGTTGTGGGTGGAGGTGAGGTTACCGCTGCGGGCGGAGAGGAAGAGGGCGGCGCTGCATTGTTGCAGAGGGGATGAGGAGGGACATCGGGAGGGGAGGAGCGAGACGCAGAGTCGTTTCGACATTGAGGTGTTGGCACTTGTGATGGCTGCGAATGAAGGGAAAGTTGTGGTTGGAGATGCGGCGGCAACTTTTGAGATTCAGGCGGAGTGGAGGCCGGAGGAGTTTTGAACTTTGTTCGAGAAGGACTTTCGCGATCACTTTTCCCAGAACACCGACATGTAGACTCATGTGCATATTACAACGCAGTCAATGGATGATCTCTATTGGGCTCATACTCAGTTGGTGCATCTTCTGGTACGGCCGACTGTCGTCGACTGGATCCATGTCCCCCTGCCGACCGAGAAGAGGTCAGCCGGCAGCTGCTCTGTCCATGCGCATGCCACATCAACATCCATGGCACGATATGGCGCTCTCTCTAATCGGTTCTGTCATGCGCAGCAGACAGAACGTGAGCAAGCGTATGCGTGTTGTCAACTGCCGAGCGTCAAGACGTTGGTTCATGCAGGTCTGTGGTGGAGAAGAAGCGGGCACAGCACGCCTCAAGGTAGCTCTCGACAGCCTCGGGCTTCCGATCCTCTCTCGAGAGAGCTGTAGAGGTAGGTGTAGATTTCTTCTCTTTCTCCCGATACTCGATCAGGGAAAACAGAGCACTCCTTCGAAATCAAGATGGATCAATTCCCAGACCACTGGGGCATCAAGTTCACACCGACAATCCACACCAAAGCCGAGGGCCCAACCCATCCCAAGAACATCAAGCTCGCCTCCAACTTCGTCGTAGTCGTGACGGGAGCCGGCAAAGGACTGGGCTATCACATCGCTTTGGCGTACGCTCACGCCGGAGCAAAAGGCATTGTCATCGCCTCTCGGACTCAATCCGATCTGGACAAGCTCACAGCGGAATTGAAAGCAATCAACCCGGATCTCGACATCGTATCAAAGACCTGCGACACCACCAAAGACGAAGAGGTCAAATCACTCGCGGATATCACAAACAAACACTTCGGCCGACTCGACGTGGTAGGACAAGAGCTCTCCCGTAACTCATTCTCTCATACCAAACTCACATCCGCCCAATCTAGGTCATCGCCAACGCAGGCATCATCTCCAAATACATCACCAAATCCGACGGTAAAGAATACATCCCCGTCGGCATCGTCGAGGACCCAGATTTCGAACGGGTCATCGACACGAATTTTCTGGGCTCCTATCGCGTTGCTAAACATTTTGTGCCGCTTCTGCAAGCGACTCCGAATGGCATCCAGGCATATGTTGTCATCACGAGTCTGGCATCTCAAGTGAAAGATAGCGAGATGACGCCCATAGCGTATAACTTGAGCAAATTGGCAGTGAATCGCATGGCGGAGCAGATTCATGCGGATCACTTCGAGCGAGATGGCGTGACTGCTTTTGCGGTGCATCCGGGGACGGTATTGACGCCGCAGACGGAGAGGCATGCGAGTACTCAGAAGGGGAGTATGTGGACTGATAGTGAGTGCATCGATCCTTCGTCGCTTGGTTGACGATCGGGGTGGCTAACGGACTGGTTTCCTGTGTAGTGTTGACAGACGATGTGGGACTTTGTGGTGGGTTCTTGACTTGGTTGACGAAGGAGAAGAGAGTGTGGTTGTCCGGGAGGTATCTTTCGGTCAATTGGGATACGGAGGAGTTGGAGGGGAGGAAGGAGGAGATTGTGGAGGGAGACAAGCTGACTTTCAAGATGGTTGTATGAGGTGTTGTTGGGACGGAGGACACCACGGTCGTTCAAGAGGGTGGTATGAAAGATTGTTGAGAGGGCACCACGGTTATCCAAGGACAAGTCTGATGTCGTTATACAGCTTGAGAGCACTGTGCATTGCTTTGAGACTCTCAGCTCCCACAGTATTGGGAGGCTCATCGCGATCCACTTCCCAATGATCAGATGGCGGGATCAGAAAGCTGACATCTCCAGAACCTGGAAGCCAACAACCCCCGGACTTTGTCCGCGGCGACGTATTTGTGCTCAGCTCAGATCTCTTTCAGCCATTCCTTCCTGGCGACGGCAACAGTCCTGAGTGCCACAATACAACACATCGTATGTTGACCGACGAAACAGCTTGAGCTCAAGGGTCATTCATGCACGACGCAATCAATTCCACGTGGCAAGCTTGTGAAGCCCTTGCACGCCGAAGTGAGCCCTCCCCACCCGTTTTTGGTAGGTGCAGTCGAGCACCTCCGATAAGGTAGGGCTGGAAGGATTGATGCGAATTTGTCAATTCAAAATGCATCGATGAATATTCCTTACAAGGAGTCGTGCGATTGAACTCACTACTCGCAGATCATGGTGGGTAGCATCGGCGCTGCGACGGACATGTTGACCAAACCGCCATGGATCCGCTGAGGCTGAGATTCACCGCGGAGGGTTCCAGTCGTCGTGCGTATTGGAGCAGAGCGCTCCCAATTGTGCATCAGCCCACCGAACACAATCGGCCATCCCTGCATGCACAACAAGTCTAGACGGCTTCCGTGCGTCTGATGATCACAACTCTTTCCATCGCAGCCACTCGCCGGTCAGAGATGACAATCGAGATGAGGTCTCGGTCTTCTGGCCCACCCCATCGACCCGCCAAGGGCCACTACCTCGCTGGCGTGCATTGGCAGAGTTTTTCTAGTGCTTGCTCGCGGCCCCGTCGTTAACCGATGGAAGCTCATTACCTCAGCTGATTATTAGCGGCTCGAGCCAACGCCCTGCAGCCAAAAGTATAGAATACATTGGGTCGCTGCTCGCTGCACCTCGTCTGGATCGACCCGGTTGTCGCGTGTCGGACGTTCTTTTTCTCGAAGACCTCCAGCCTGTCTCTTGACAACACCTCCGCTACCTCTACACCCACTCCTTCCCTCTACCCATCCGCTGCTGCTGCCACCTGAAGACGTCTTTCTAAGACACCTCGGCCGAAGCTCAGCTTACTGCACCTACAACTGCACCAATACCCCACCTCTACTTGTACTATCGACATTTTGTGTAGATACTGCGGTTATCTTCCATTCATCCTCCTGAAAGATCCTACTCATTCGGCATTGTGCATTGCGACAGACATACTTCCCAGGACTTCGACGACAGAAAAACATTCGACACCATCCAACGACCTTGAGCCAGAGCAACAAGACCCATTGCGACAAATCTCCGATAAGCCTCGAGCTTGACCACAGCCCATTGCAACAACCCGACGAAAAACGTGCTATACCATACTATCGCGTAGATTTTGAGTCTCTGATCTTGAAAACCCTACTGCAGCGACAGATCTTCGCCCACCATGGACACCAAATTCGACGACTCCTACGCCGCGATGCGGAACGGCAGCACCGGCCGCAAAGTCAGCGTGGCATCGAAAGAAGACTTCCGACGACGTATCTCCACCCGTCCAGAGGATGCCGAGCAGGCTGATGAACTGCTGGCGGCGTTGGGATATACTTCTGAACTCAAGCGTTCGCGGTCGACGTGGGGTGTGGCTTTCATGTCGTTCGTGCTGGCTTCTGTGCCGTATGGATTGTCGACTACGCTGTACTATCCGCTCACGGGCGGTGGGCCGGCGACGGTCATTTGGGGTTGGGTTGGGGTTTGTACGTTGATGGGTTGTGTGGCTATCTCTTTGGGAGAGATTACTTCGGTATGTTTCTTGTCATATTGTCTGCTGTGATGCTCTCGAGGACGTAGATGCCGGTGAGAGCCCCAGCTAAACCCTTTCTCCAGGTCTACCCAACCGCAGGCGGAGTCTACTACCAAACCTTCATGCTTTCCCCGAAAAACTGGCGTAAAATGATGGCCTGGATCACCGGCTGGTGCTTCGTGCTCGGCAATATCATCATCACCCTCTCCGTCAACTTCGGTACAACTCTCTTCATCATCGGCTGCGTCAACATCTTTCAAGACGCCGAGGGCGTCGGAATCTGGACGCCTCAGCCTTATCAGACATGGCTCGTCTTCGTGGCTATCACCTTCGTCTGCAACACCGTGTCCGCGCTGGGAAACAAGTGGCTGCCCATCTTGGATACCTGCACAATTCCATTCACCTTTGTCGGTGTGCTGGCCATCATCGTGTCTGTCCTCGCCATCGCCGCTGGAGGACGTCGTGATCCTAGCTTTGGATTCGGTGGATTTGAGCCCATTTCTGGATGGACTCCTCCTGGCTGGGCGTTCTGCATCGGTCTGCTGCACGCCGCTTACGCCACTTCCGCTACCGGAATGGTTGTCTCCATGTGCGAAGAGGTCCAGAAGCCCGCCACTCAAGTCCCGAAAGCCATGGTCGGCGCACTGTTCATGAACTTCTGCTGCGGCTTCATCTTCCTGGTCCCGCTGTGCTTCGTCCTCCCCGACCTGAACGTCTTCCCTGCCGACGTTTTCGCCCAGCCTCTGCCCGTCATCCTCCGGTTCTCCATCGGCAACGAAGCCGGCGCCTTCATCCTCACCGTGCCGATCATCATTCTTGGAGTCCTCTGCGGTACGAGCTGTACCACCGCCGCATCCCGCTGTACCTGGGCGTTTGCTCGTGATGGTGCTATTCCCGGTTCCAAGCGTCTTGGATTCGAGCGGGTGAATGATAAATTGGGCATGCCGCTGAATGCGATGATGCTCAGCATGATTATCCAGATTGCGTTGGCGCTTATCTATCTGGGATCGACGGCTGCTTTCAACGCCTTCAATGGTGCTGGTGTCATTTTCTTGACGCTGAGCTATGTTATTCCTGTGGCGATTTCGTTTTTCCGAGGGAGGTCGAAGACGCTGGTTGGTGCGAAGTACAATTTGGGCATTTTTGGGGCTTTTTGCAATGTTGTGTCGATTGGTGAGAATTATTGCATCCTGCTTTTCCAGACATGTTTTGCTGACGATGATATTTTAGCTTGGTGCGCCTTTGCCATTCCCCTCTTCTGCATGCCTTCTTTCCTGCCCATCACCAAGGAACTCATGAACTACGCCTCGGTCGTGTTCGTTGCGGGTATCGCTGCTTCGGCACTTTCGTATGTGTTCTATGGAAGGACGCATTATTCGGGACCGAAGGTTGCGGAGGAGTTGATTTCCGATTAAGAGGTGGTGGAATCGAGGGTGGAGGATGTATATACCTGGCTTGGCAGAGCCGTGCGTGGGATTTTTGAGGAGGGGAGGAGAGTTGTACATACCATTTCTAAATTCTACCTTTGTTACCAGAAGTTTTGACTGGAATTATTTGATCAATCTGAAGCTCGCTCTACTGTCGGAACACGTTCTCAACTAACGATGCTATCGTCACGGCGGCCGAGGTAGTAAAAATATTGCAGAATAGACATTGGATCGAGAAAGTAATCCGCAGCTTCGTTCCAAGCACACTTCTGGAACCGTGTCTGGTCGACTAAATGGCAAAAAGTTCAGCTGCGACAATAGCAGCTCTCAAACTTCTTTCGACGATCTCGAACGAAAAAAGACAAAAAAGAAATCTGGTAGTTTGTTCCAATACCGGGAGTCGAACCCGGCTCCTGCAGGGTGTTAGGAATGGATCTGACGGATAGAATATTGCGGTGCAACTCACTACCCGGAGCTGATAAGATGAAAGCGGGTGATGCTAGCTAGACGAATGTTAGAAGTCGTTCGAACCGGGGACAGCAGCGACTTAGACTAACCCGATACACCATATTGGAGCGTGTCACGTGGATTCTCAAAATTCCAAACATATATATCCGTTATTTAAAGAGCTCCTAAGCTTTCCGTTCGAGGGGTTGTATAACAAGACCAAACTACGACCACTACGGAGGTAGATAGAAACTGCGACGTTCCACACGTCCAACAACGCTTATAGACAGCGCACTTCTTATCTGTTCCGCTCTTCTCTGGGGTCGCTCCGCTGTCTAGAGTCTACGACGTAATGTTCGTCTAGGGGTAAGAAATGGGAGCAATTCTAGACATGAGGTCGAGCTGCGAACTTCCGTTTGACACGATTCCCGACCGGCACGTACAGATAGGAAGGAGTTTCTAGTCACTTCTGCGGCCAGCACTCTCATTTGTTTCGTGTACGTGGGAGACGAACGCTTGGCCTCGGATTCTGTATCGCATTCGCATGTGAAGAAGTGGATTTAAGCTTCTGTCCCTTCCGGGCTAGCTCGAAGCTAGCTCGAAGCTAGCGCTCTGTTCTTTCCGCACTTTGCGATTCAAACTTAATAACATTGGAGAGTAGATGCACGCAGAGTAAGGCTCGCTCATCAATACACAGCGCTTCTTGCTGATCGATCCCAGCAGGATAATGCGCTTTGAAAGCGCGCCTTTTGGGTCCCTTGGGTAGACCTTGGCAGCGAAAGCTTCTAGCGAATACGAGACATGCGACATCGCTAGGTTCTACACGTTCACTCAGAAGCAGCCTGTTGATGCCCTCACTTCAGCATTCCACCAAATCTTTGCACCCTCTCTGCCATCTCACCTCACCTGTCGCGGCATTCATCTCGCTGTCGACATGCTAGCTTTGATTCTGGCGGTGCAGTATTGCAGTTGGAACTACGAAGCAGAGTCCAAGAATATTTTCCATCAGATGCCGGTCACCCGAACGCGCACCTGCGAAGGTTAGCGGCAGCCCAGATGAACCGTAGGATCCTCGACCGAAGGCCCAAGACGCCGGACTGCACGTTCTAGAAACCGGTTGCTCTTCTCTGCGAACTGGAGCCCGTGGTAGACGCTCTCCGCGGACCGGATACCCTGCGATTTTTCACAGCGACCTCGGTGAGGCATACGAGCACGCACTTCGGACGGCCACACCGGCGACGGCATGCCGGCTTTGGAAGACATACTAGACCTGGTACACGGACTGGGATGGGCACTCTCGAGTGCAGATAGCGAACGCTAACCCAGATGACTGCATACATGTCTCAACTCAAGCTAACAAAACGGGCAGCCTGTCTAAAATACAACATAGATCAAACCCACCTCGGAAACCAGACTCCACGCCAGCAATGTCCACTCCAGCTTGTCGGACCAGGACAGAACAACCTTCGGTCGCCGGGCCGTCCTACCGAGCACCGACGGCACCAGACCGTGCGTGCCGAACTGCGCTTTCAGTCACCAAGAGCACACTTCGGAAAGATGGACCGTAGGATGTTGAACTTCATCCGCCAAGATCGTTCACCGTACCTAGGTACCTCATATGTAATCTCTCTGAGGGTCAACGTCGAGATTGATCCTCGAGACGGTTCGATGATGGAAGTGAGCAGAATGCACGCTGCGTACTGGTGGGAATATTGGGCTGGTGAGACCTGGCATTCGCAGGCATTGTATATCAGGTATTGCTTGCATGAAGGAACCTGGAAGCCGGCAGGAAGCCGGACGGGAGGGCGCAGTCATCAGCCAGCATCGAATTCTTTGATCGTAGAGTCGATTCAACACGAACAGGCAGCGATCCTCGACCAGGCATCCCAGAGAAGGGATCGGGCTGCGAACTCTGTCCGACGCGGTTCCCTGTATTGTGAAATAGAGCCGACTTCACGGGTTGCTCATCTTGATTGACTGCCGACATGTTTCGGATCAAACATTCGGACGGCGTCCGTCCCGCTCCGGCAATATGCAACATCTCACGCCGAATTTTTAACTGCATCCTGCAAACGAAAGGAATTCAGCAAATACGGCTTCTCAAAATGTAGCGTATGCAAAAATGTGGTACTCGGATCGTCTACCTTATTTCCATCCCAGCATCCCCAGCATCCCACCAACTCGGAGAGCTGTGAACCGCCGCCGATTGGCCGCCCTTTGTTGAAATGTGGTTGTCGACATCTCTCCCATCCCTCCTTCTCTGCCACCCAACATCACCTCGTTGTTCAATTCATTTCGCAGCGATGAGATCGGCTTCGGCTTGGTCGCCCACGCTCGAGAACGGGACTGCCAGACAGACTATTCCTGCGAACAGTGACTGGGATGTGCATCCCACAAGCCGAGCAGTGCGCTGGCACAACCTTGAAGCCACGAGATACTTGCCCCGAATTGCAGCAATGAATCCTGCTGCCAGATGAGCGCGGCCGATCGAGCGGGAGCAGTGCGGCGGTGCGTCGGTGCGTCGATGCTTCAACGCTCTCGACGACCAAGCTCATCACTTGTTCCACTCGAGCCTCTCCCATCTTCCACCTCCGTCGTTTGACAAGACGGGATGCACAACCACGCGGAGCAAGGCACGTTTCCTGTTGCACCAAATCTCCTCCGGCGTTCGTTCGACCTCCCCTGTCAGTCCTGCTGAGTCCACAACGATGACCTCGCGCCCGCCTGCTTGCCGCCAACTGTCCTCCGGTGATAGAATCGAGCCGGGCATTGGCATTGACACCTGCCAACGCATCCAGACTAGATACTGCATCGCAGCGGAGCCATTGGCCGTCGAGCTCTTGCGATCCAACCTCGTCGGAGAAGTTCCCCCACTACTGCCGACCCGCACGAACACCGGTCGACGACGTTGCCATCACCAGCTTGACGAACACCATCACCACCGACTCCACCGATACCAAATAACGACACCAAACGACGACATCACCTTTTCAATTAATTCTCCGACAAACTAGGTACGTACGGAGATTGGGTTTGATCGATTTTTGGCAAGCACGGACCACGGACCCCAATCCCCAGCCATTTTTCGCCGCAGCACCGCGGCTCCGCGAGCTTTGCACTTCCACTCGTCCCCGTACCGTACCTGCAGTCGCGTCATTACACGTTTCCCTTCTCTTGCCAGCCATTCGACTTTCTACACACTGCACTGCCTACACTCGCCCCCATTGTCGCGCGCGCGCACTCTCCCTCTCATCGCAACATGACGGGCAAGCGATCATCTCCTCGACTGTACCTCCGCCCTCGACCCCCGACTTCAACCGGGCTCTGAGTCTGCACCCCGGCGCACATCCCAGTCAAACTGGCCGAGACTTCTTGTCCGCCCCGTTCCAAACGATCGCATCGCGCAATACAACCCAGCAACAAAAGTCCGCACGGTCGCTGACTCTACAATCGCCCGTTACAGCAACAACGCTCGCTTATCGCTCTGCTTTTGATTTTGGTACACAACGTTCGCTACCATTCCCTTCAACGCCCGACCCGTTAACGACCGACACGATACCCACGACTACCGGTATACCTCATCTTTAATACAGCGCCTAGACCAGGCTTCGGCAGTACATCGCCAATATCTACGAGACATCTCGAGGCCATCTTCTTCTTCGGGAAGTGTTGGGACTAACAGTCTTCGACGGAGACCTCGATTTGACGATTCTCGACCCTCGCGATTGAGATCTTCCTCGTTAGATTCTGCCCAGCAGGTGGAAATCGACTCTCGGTCGCCATCACCTTCACCGCCATCTCCACCAAGAGAAGGGCCACGGATCCCTCCACGGTCGAGTAGTCACCGGCGATCCACCAGCGCATATCAAAGTGCATCCGTCCCGCATCCCGCGCTTCGCATATCCCGTCGCACTCACTCGGCCATCCTTTTCGCATTGGAAGAAGCAATTCGCAGGCCAAATCCGTTCACGATCGACGAGCGGGAAGAGAACGCACAAATGTCAGATCTGGGCGGCGGTGCCGGGAGAGCAAGCAATGGCGGCGCAAGAACAGGAGGACCAGTGCCTGTCTCAGGCGGGACACCAGTAGGCATTCGCACACCTCGCGATGTCATGAGAGATAGAAATGCTCGTGAAGCACGGCGGCAGCAAGAGGCGCAACGAGAGGAGGAGTTGAAGCTACGACAGGCTGAAGAGAGGAGGAGGAGCGCAGAGCGGAGAGCCGCAACGGTAGCTGGCGGAGTCCCACGGTTCAGCGGCGCGTCCTCGCAGTACAGTCAGGATGTGACAGCACCTCCAGGAGCATTTGACGGAGGCGATGATCGACGTCAATCGCGAATACCCGGTGAAGTCGCTGGAACGAATGTACTTGGTGAGCCTACTGGTCGAGCTTCAATGGACAACCCAAATACTCGGACTCGAGGGTCCGGAATGTCTCAGACGGACCAGGCCCGAGCGGCGACCGTTGGAGCCACGAGGCGCACACAGCCGAGTCAGACAACGGCCCGACAACCGACTGTTGCTGCAAATGCTGGGCCTTCCACAATACCATCAACACAGGCTTCGGCTGGCGAAGCGGCGCGTAATACGACGTCGTCGTTTCCGCATGCTTTTGAACGATGGGAGACGTTATCGTCACATTGGGAAGGTTTGACCTCGTACTGGCTGCACAAATTGGAGCAGAATACAGAGGAGATCCGAGAAGCTGTCCCAAATGCATCGACACTGAATCGACAAATCACCGACTTGTCTGCCGCTGGAGCGAATTTGTTTCACGCTGTTGTGGAGCTGCAGCGATTACGTGCGAGTAGTGAGCGCAAATTCCAGCGATGGTTCTTTGAGACCCGTGCAGACAACGAGCGGAGTCGTGAGCAGCAAGCGAACTTGGAGAAGGCGTTGCACGAGGAGCGAACATCACGAGATGCAATCATTCGATCACAGTCGGACAATTCTGCTACGATTGAGAATGCCAAGCGGGAAGTCAGCGAGATGAGGAGGGAATTGATGATCTCCAAGGATGAAGCGCGACGAGCATGGGAGGAGCTTGGGAGGAGGAACCAGGAATCTTTGGACACCGCACAGAGCTTGAAGGAAGGGAGAGTTACAATCGTGAGCGGTGTCCAAGTCGTACCATACTTCGCCCATCCAAGCCGGACTGGGAGTGCGAGTCTAGCCGGACGACCTGCAACAAGAGACGGGCAACAAGGGTACAGCACTGGTGGTATGACTTCAATGGGAGGCGACGAGCGGGAGTACTACCGCGATCAGACGGTATCTCCCACGCAGACTGATCCATTCACCGACAGTGGACGTCAACAGCAACCACCGCTGCACCACGAGCCAGGCGTAACGGCATTGGGCGAAGCCGTCCACCAATCGTACCCTACCGGAGCAGGAGCGTCGTCAGCAAGCCAACACCCTCAAAACACCCCTGATCAGCGCGCTCACGGCGCATCGAACACAATCCCCGTCTCTGCAACAGAAGCGCAACAATTCTACCGTCAACCGCAGACCTCCACGCATGACCTCCCCGGTTCCAACCCAGCTCAGAGCGCTCACCGTTCGCATACCACCTACGACGACGACTACAGCGAGAATCCCACAGAATACATAATCGACTCCGCAGGCAACTTCCAACGCGACGCCCAAGGCCGTCCAATCGTCTACCAAGGTCCTGCTCACCACCGCTCCCAACAACAACAGCACCGACCCGTCTCCCCCGAGGAAAGCGAAGACGACTTCGACACGGAAGCCGACGTCCGTCGCGAACAGGAACATGCTGCGAGATATGGAGCGGGGAGTAACACGCAGTCTATGATACCTCCTCCGGAAGCGCCTAGTGTGCCGGGCACGAGCGCGCAGGCTATGCAGGGGTATGAAGCTACGGCTGGGGCGGGGGAGGAGGAGGGTGAGGATGGGGAGAGGCCGGATTATGAGGGCGAGGGGTTTGAGGGGTATCAGCAATATGTGCCACGGCATCATCATCCGACGAGGTTGAGTGATGTGTTGGAGGAGGAGGAGGAGAGGAGTAGTCGGAGGACTGGAGGGGATTGATGAGATTGCTGAGACGAGGAGGGAGGTAGGGGTTGTTTTTGCATAGCGTTTGCATTGTGGGAAGAGGTGGTATGGTGCATTTGTTGCGCGTTGCATTTTCTTGCGCTTTCTCCTTTGTTCCTCTCTTGTCGTCTGGATTTTGGAGGAGCGGGTTGCATGGGATGATACACATTGCGAGCGCGGAGTGGGTGTAAAGCAGGGTTTGAGAGAGCAGTGTAATCAACGGCGCAGTGTAAGAAAGAGAAGAAGTCAGAAAGTAAGACATATTGTGCAGAGGAATGTTACGATACTTGAGCCGTTTTGCAGGTCTTCCCCTTGTCCATCCTCCACCTTCACCTCATTTCCTTCCCACCATGTATACCAGATCTAGAACCACCATTCGGTACGAACCCGAGCTCATTGCGACCACAATAATTGCGCCAGAACTCGTGAGAGAGTGCCTACGATAACATACGCTGGAATGGCTTCAAGAAACCGGCCGGCAAAACCCCCCGGTAGAGGCTGCGGATCGCTGGGGAGATGGGTCCATCCTTGGTGTGCTAGGCCGAGGAGGTAGGCACCGTGGAGACGGGTGTAGAGAGTCATCATCAGGAGGATGAAGGGGATTTGTCGGAATCGGTGACGGCGAGAATGGGAGGAAGGAGATTTATGGTCGGGCATATTGCAGAGGGACTTGCAAGGGACGGAAATGGTTGATGTCCCCTAGAGAAGTCTAACAGACGCAGAAGGAAGACGGATTCCCTTCCTGATGTACATGCTGACGGAAAGCCGCTGGCGCAAAGCGTCGCTTGAGGGATATTTGGTCCGCTTCCTTCGTGTCGACCAACGGAGTAGAGATCTGCAATCGTTATATACATTTCTTCGTCTCAAGACTTATCAACTCGCAACAAACTCCAACAACACCAACACCACGCACAAAAAGATCATAACCCCCACATCCGTCACCTCATCCACCACCTTGTAATTACTCTCCGGCTTCGTCGCGTCCCGACTATGCACACCTTCTTTGACGTACGTCGCAACTTTGATCGAAAACACAATCGCCAGAAGAAGCCAATACACCGCATTCGTCGTCCGCACCGCCAAGCGATGTCCAGTCCTGCCGGCTTTGGCTTGCCTGGAAGCGAAAAAGTGGAGTCCGGCCGCGATGAGGATGCCAGCGTAGGTGAATGGTAGAAGCCCGATTCCAAGTTGTGCATCGACGAGGCGTGCGATTTCGAGACTTAGCATTGCGATGAGGGCGAGGGCGAAGAAGTAGTATAGTACTGTTAGGACTGTTCGCCAGATTCGTCGGCGAGGTGGAGACTCGGGCTTCGAGTCGTAGGTTGTTGTGGAGTAGCGTTTCCGACCGAGGAAGAGGAGAGCGAGGATTGGGATGCAGGCGAGGAGGTAGAGCCAGGTTGCGAGGGGGATGACGATTACGTCGAGGAAGCAGGTTGTTGGGAGGGAGGAGTGGAGTGTGGAGTGAGGGCCCTGATGGTCTTGTTAGTATATGGGCGTATATGAACGTGTGGGAAACTTACGAAGCCCTCGGGTCGGTTCTTGCAGAGTTGCATGCTGTTCTTCTTGTTATTGCATGGCGAGGAGGTGGATGAGAAGAGGAAGGTGAGGTTAATGATGCGTGGAATGTTTGTCGGGTCGTTGTTGATCCGGGGTTGACGATTCGGGGACAAGCTTTCAACGCTCAAACTCTATTGAGATCAAGACATTCCTTGCATCTTCATTTCGGCCGGTCTAGCCCTCCTTCGATCAATATTTCATGGGCCGTCGATGAACGCCGAGAGGCGATGCAGCGTTTCCAGTCGTCTACATGCGCTTCAGACGACTGCTTTCGTGCATGATCAGGGTCGTTGGTTATGACGATATGGTCCGGGATGACGGGAAAATGGCGGACAGGGGCTTGATAATCGGAGGAAGAGTCTCGACCCGGGGACCACGACGTGAGAGATAGGAGGTAGGAGATGGTGGATATCGAAGGACGGAGTGACTTCATTCACTTGCCAAGATGCACATGAAGGTACGAGCTCCTTCCTTGTTGGGAAGGATTTTTCCCTTCATTTGCTTCGGAAAAGCCGACGACGAGTGATGTCATGGTGGATCTGAGATGCATACGCGCCGCCATCATGGTGTTTGCAGATGACTCTCCACCACTCTTCTTTCATCAGCCCAGGTACAGGATAACTGCATCCCATCCAGTCTGTTAGGTCTCCTACGAACTCGAACAAAATGGCACCAACGCAACCTCGCACCCTCGAGGGCAAAGTGTGAGCCATCGCTGAGCCATCTCGATCGACCTTATTCGACATGGACTGACCTCCCTCTCAGCGCCATAGTGACAGGCTCGACACGAGGAATCGGCCGCTCCATCGCCCTCGATTTGGCCGCCCGCGGCGCCAAGGTGACCATCACCTATACAAGCGACAAGTCCCAGTCGGCAGCCAAGGAGCTGATCTCCGAGATCAAATCATCGGCCAACAGCGACGCCATCGCTGTGCAAGCCGATCTTCGGGATACTGCCTCCCCCAAGAAGATCGCCGACGAGACTGTCAAAGCTTTCGGCAAGGACATCGACATCCTCGTCAACAATGCCGCCGAATTCGCCTCCGTGCCACTACCAGAAATCACCCTCGAACATTACGACTCCATCCTGAATCTCAACCTCCGCGCTCCACTTCTGATGCTGCAAGCCATCCTCCCTCACCTCCGCCGCCCTGGCCGAATCATCAATCTCTCATCCGTCGGCTCCCGCGGCGGCTATCCGGGAGTATCAATGTACGCTGCCTCCAAAGGCGCTTTGGAAGCCATGAGCCGCACTTGGGCGACGGAGCTGGGCGGCGATGGAACCACGGTCAATTGTGTCAATCCTGGACCGGTACAGACGGAGATGTTCGATACGGTCGATCCGGCGATTGTGAAGCCTCAGTTGGAGGCTACGGCAGTGGAGAAGAGGGTTGCGAAGACGGAGGAGATCGCTGAGATTGTTGGCTTCTTGGCGGAGGGGAGGAGTAGTTGGGTGAGTTTTGCTGTTCTCTATGCTCATTGCTTTATTTGACGATGGCTTACTGGATTGCAGGTATCGGGACAGTGCATTGGTGCCAGTGGAGGGTATCAAATGTACTGATCTATCATGACAGCGGGAGTTCAGGGATGACCAGCATTGATGCCAACGAATGCACAAGAACGAGGGATACGAACATATCAGAGCAGAGTTCTAGAAGTGTTACAAATCTGAAGATATCAAGCAGCATGCTGGTATGGGCATGAAATAAGGTAAGATACTAACATCGAATATCGAGAAAAGCAGACCCAACTAGCACACAACAACGCTAAGCGGTGCTTCAAGTGGAAGCAATCCCGATCTCCTTGTCCTGACAATCCGAAGAAGCGAAGAGATCTGCCTGAAGTCAACAGCTGATCCGCAAGATCCGTGCTGTCACGTTCGCAGGTGGTCCGCGGAGCCGCAGCAATCCAAAGAGTTGAACGCCGCTCGAGAAGCTTCTGATCGTCGCGCATCCTCAACCCCTGCATCTTCTGACGCGGCTGAACAAGGTCCCTCGTCACGGAACCTCAGCCACGTCTAATAACGGAACATCACCTTGCCTTACAGCGTCGTGCCGCCACGGAAGGATAGACTCCGATGCGTCCGATATGCCATGTTTGACAGGACAAAGCACCACAGCTTCCTCTATACCCGTCTTGTCTTACATCGTTGAGGGAGAGCCAAAGTCCCATGCTTCCGCGGTCTCCGGACACGCCGAACATTAGCAAGATACCGACCATCGCTGCCACGCCCTCTCCTGGTCCACTCTGACATCTTCAGAACAGGGACTTCCATCGACTCGACGGCACATAAGACCGCGCTTTGTCCCGATTTTCCGTCAAGCATTTCTTCCACTCGACCACAATTCGAAAATCACAAGTCAACGCAACTGACTGCTCTTCCCAACGCAACAACAGAAACTCACAGAGGACCCTTGTCAAGCAAACATGCAGATCCTCCAAATCTCCATCCTCTTCGCTATCATCTCCGCCGTCTCCGCCGACGACCCCCCCGTCTGGGTCAGTCCATCCCTTCTCTCCACTCTCCTTTGCCTCTCACTAACGCTTCGCGTTTTGTTCCAGACCTGCCAAGTCACGACCTTCTTCAAAAACGGCTATTGCTCTGATGGCGCAGGAGGCGGCAAAGCATGCTCCGTGGTACGTCGCCCGCATCAGGGCTTCATTTTTCTCGTTCTCCTCCCTCCCAGTCCCCGCCCCTTCCAGTAAGATGGAAGGAATCGTCGCTCATCGAGTCCCCTCGCATTCTCCCCAATGCTCCGTCGCGGCGCGAAACCTTGGCTGACTCCCACCACAGGAGGGTGCGTGTCTGGCAGATGGCCATTGCTGCGACCCCGGAGCTCAAAGTTACACGGACGCTGGCGCCAAGTGCAATATTGTCTGTTAGAGAGAGAGAGAGAGCGGGTTAAGATTCGAATGTGGATGATAATGGATGGCGCCGCGAGAGCATGGAGTGTCGTCAGCAAGGCTGGTACGGGAATAGCAAGGCGGCCAGGCGCCAGGTGGTGATGACACACGGGGCATTGGTTGAAGTTGGACGGCATAGAGTACCATTTTCACTCGAATGTAGTCGCGCTGTGAAATCTATGTGATTTCGATACCATGTCTGGCACATATGCTCCGCCTCTTGTATGTTATGCACAGACACAAATCTCTGACTGTCTCCTCACTCCGTCCCTGTGAATGTGATGGCCTTAGTACCGCTGGCAATGCGCTGATTAGCATGGTGTTGCTGGACTTCGAAGAGCGATCGCAGGGACTCTGCAGTAAAATAGAGCTGGAGCTGGAAGTGGTTTGCTACGAATAAGGAAAACTTACCCGTTAGTGCTGCTAGAGTTGGAACTGCTGTAGTTGCACGCATTAGCATAGCGTTGATGGATTTGAGAGAGAGAGCGAACAGGAAGAGAACGCGGAACGGTGATTCGGAGCTAGGAGTGGAGAGGCATAGGGGAGCTTCGCTCGTTGGTGCTAGTGGTATCAGTACTGCTAGAGTTGCGCGCATTAGCATAGTGTTCATAGATTTAAGAGAGCGAATGCGGAGAGCATGGAAAATGCAGTCTAATGGCGGAGGTAAAGCGGAGGTGAAAGTAGCGAAGATGTCCAATTTCGAGAAAAGCTTACTCGACAAGCACTTCGTCTGTCTATTCTCGTCACTCCGAAACGACCTGTCATTCAGGCCATCGTCAAAGACGGAAATCCGTTCGAAACTTCACCATCGCAGATCTGCCCATAGCCCGGCACGCCACCGAACCAGAACAGGGGAGCCACGCGTTTGCCCGGAACGTTGGCGCCGATATACCAGGAGCCAGCCTGAAAAAACAACACTGTCAGCTTACACAACTCTCGCCCGCGATGACTACGAGAGCACTCACCTTCGTCGCCATCGCCGGCAAAACAGTCCCTTCATACACATCAGTGATCATCTTAGTCCACCCTTCCACCGCCTCCTTCTTCGGCTCAACACGACCGCAATTCTCCTTCTGCATACGCTCCAAGGTCTTTCCGATAAAGTCGGCCTGCTTGTCCAACGCTACAGGGAGATTCGCGAACGGACTCTGAGGCGCACACATCATCAGAAGATTGGGGAAACCATCGTTGGCGATTCCCAGGAATGTCTGCAGCTCCTTGTTCCACTCCTCGCCGAGCGATCGATTGTCCTTGCCGCGGACGTCCATGTTTACGAGCGCGCCGGTGCCGGCGTCGAAGCCGATGGCGTAGATGATCATGTCGAATTCGAATTCGTCGGTGTCGGTGCGTGGGTCCTTGTCGGTGAGCTGGACGCCTTTCTCTGTGATCTCCTTGATCGGGTTGTTCTTGACATCGACCAGGGTAACGTGGGGTTTGTTGAACGTCTCAAAGTAATGATGACCGAGGGGAGGTCTCTTGCCCATCAAGCCATGGTCCGGGCATAGGATCTCCGCGGTCTCTTGATCCTTGACAAGCGAACGGATCTTCTCCCGGACAAACTCCGACGCAGCGTCGTTCGCTTGTTGACTCGTGAGGAGGTCCGCAAACGTCTCGAAAATGTATCGAAACCCGCCGACTTCCCATCCATTCTCGAGCACGCGGCGGATCTTTTTCTCGTCCTGCATCTCCATCATTACCTGCTTGGAGTCGACCATGTCCATGCCGAAGATCTGCGAGCAGGCGCCTTTCCAAACGTCGTCGTAGCGGTCTTTAATGGATCGCTGCTGTTCGGCGGTCAAAGGGTGGTTTCGAGCGGGCAACACGAAGTTTGCGGTACGTTGGAAGACAGTGAGCGTTTTTGCTTCATGGGCGACCATGGGAATGATCTGCACGGCGGTAGCGCCTGTTCCAATCACGGCTACTCGTTTTCCTTTGAAGGAAACGTCGTGCTTTGGCCACGCGGAGGAGATGTAGGATCTATGGGTGTAAGCCGGTAAGCCAAATGTGTAAAGTACAATGCATTCACTTACTCTCCCTTGAAGTTCTCGTGACCGTGGAAAGGGAGGTGTCGTCCGACAGACAGCAGGCCAGTCGCACTAAGGAAGAATCTGCTGCGATACTTCTCACCATCCTGTGTCTCGAACTTCCAGAGGCCCTTTCCATCATCCCAATGCGCCGATTTGACTCTGGTGTTGAATTGAATATCTTTCTTCACATCCAGCTTGTCGGCCACGAAGTTGAGGTACGCCTCCACTTCAGGCTGGCGTGGGAAACGTTCTTTCCAGGTCCATTCTTCATTGATGTCCGGGGAGACATTTAGAATGTAGACCTAAAGAAAGATTGGTTGGTAAAGGTCTCAGACACGGGGAGGAGAGGCAAAAAAGACATCTTCGCCCATCAAAACACATACCCAACTCTCGGTGTCAGTGCGAGCGCCCGGATAACGGTTCCAATACCATGTGCCGCCGGGACTAGCACCGGCTTCGACGATTTTGTACGTCAAACCCAGTCTTCGCAATTCAGGAATGATGCGAAGGCCCGCAAAACCCGCACCAATCACCAGACAATCGTAATCGGGAGCTGTATTGGCGTCGTTCGCGTGGGCTCCGTTGGTGCCGTTCGTGTGTGCCATGTTTACGGCAATAGAGGAGCCGCTACGAGATCAAGGTCGAAGAGCAGAGTCGAGAGCTGCATGGGAGACATGCTCATTCATATACAGTTCATCAATGCGGGGTCCTGCCCTGGTGGCTGAGGCCATGGGATGCGCCAGCTTTACAGCTCACATCCTGCTGATGCTGATGGCCGAGGGCACCTGTTACAGCGCCTGCCGCTGAGCGCATTGCGCATTTGGTTGGGAGACTTTCGGCCAAGGATTCGAAGGATTCTCCTGCGAAGATCTTTCTGAGACGGAAGTTGCACAGCCCGGGGCAGCAGATCGCAGCTTCAACAAGCTGGTATTGAAGATGATGTGATTGAAGGACTGGAAGCAAGGTCTTGAATATTCCTTGGTGATCGGTCAAGGATAAAGGGACGAAAGTCATCGCTGGCGGGAGAAAAGCGGATCGAATAGCTGACTCAGCGTATTGACACCTCAGGCATCAAACAATTCCAATGCAACAACACGACTTCAGGTCGTCCATTTCTTGATTTCCGGTCAAACTATTGCCAGTACTCCCGGCGCTTCAATCGATCCATTCCAATCCGTCGACAGATACTCGCAGCCCAGCGCTGACCGTTCTCGTACAGCGACTACCTGGGCAGCTCATGCAATGACTGGCCAAGAACCTGCAGCGGGGTGGAGTGTCCGTAGGAGTTCGCGGCTGAGGTCTCGTCCGGCGTGCCGTGAATCAGCTTGCAGCGTATGCCGCCGAGTGCGTTTTCTTGGGAAGTTCTCGGCGAGGGATTCTCTTTCCCTAGGTCCGTGATCCTGCTCAGTGGCCCAGCACGTGCAGTCTACGTAGGAGAACAGAGGTAGTGGATCGAAGCGTCAGCGCCCAGAAAAGACGGCAAGGTACGTACAATCGAGCTCATCCTCACTGTATGTATTGCGAGCCCAGTTCCGCTACGTCTCTTCGTTCCGTCAGACCCAGCTTTCTTCAGTAAAACCACACTCCACACCGCCTCCAGATAACCACAATCGAGAAACCGACCTAATGAGTGCCCTCCCCATCGCCATCACCGGAGCAACAGGCGGCGTCGGCAGCCTCATTGCACAAAACCTCGCGGCCCGCCAGCTCCCTCTACGGCTCCTTGTCCGCACTCCCAGCAAAGCGCCAAATCTGCCTGACAGCGAAGTGCACTCATCCAGCTACAGCGACCACGCCACGTCCACCGCAGCACTCCAAGGCGTACACACTCTCTTCATGGTCTCCGCCTCCGAGAGCTCCGACCGCCTTGAACAGCACCGCATCTTCGTCAACGCAGCCGCCCAAGCCGGCGTACAGCACATCGTCTACACTTCCTACATCGCCGCCGCGCCCGACGCCATCTTCACGCTCGCTCGCGACCACTCCGCGACTGAGGAGTACATCAAAGCCAGCGGTATGCGCTGGACTTTCCTCCGCGATAATATGTACATCGACTTTGTGCCCTCCCTCGTCGGGACAGACGATGTTATCCGTGGCCCGGCTGGTGATGGGCGAGTCTCCATCGTCGCCCGCGAGGATGTCGCTCGCCTTGCTGCTGCTGTGCTCGCGGATCCGGATCGGTATGTTGGAGTAACGTACGATGTCACTGGTAGTGAGGCGCTGTCTATGGCGGAGATCGCTGTGACTATCAGCGCGGCTCGCGGTTGGGATGTGCGTTTTCACGACGAGACTGTTGAGGAGGCGTATGCTTCACGCGAAGGATACGGTGTCCCGGGCTGGCAGCTTGACGCTTGGGTCAGTACGTATACTGCCGTCCGCAGCGGTGTCCTGGCGCCTGTGTCTAACGCTATTGAGTCTGCTACTGGTCGTGCGCCGATGACGCTCGCTGAATACTTAACCGCCAACCCCGAATGAACTCGTGCGTACATTCACAAAACTTGCATTCCTGAACGCTACACAGTCGCCCTACTTCTTCTCCTCCGGCCCCTTATACTGCTTCTTCCGCCATTCCTCCACTTCGTCCTTCAGAAACCACTCGTTGAACGAGGCTTGGAGTCCGCTTCCCGGTTCTGCTCCGCCGCGTGCCAGCCAACCGCCTCCAAAACCCGTGGGGAGAGCTCCTGGAGATGTGTTGGGGGCCAGAGGCGGAAGACGACGATCGCTGCCTTGCATGAAGTTTTTGGACGAGGATCCGTTGTTGGGGTCTGGGTTGCTCATTGTGGCTGTGGAGGAGGGTCGATGAAATGGCTGATGGTAGGTATAGTCGGGTCGGGCTTGGGCTTAGGCTTGGGCTTGGGCTTGAGAGTTGCCGGTGTTTTGATTGGGAGTTGAAGGTTGTAGTTTGGGAGAACATACTGAGAAGTGTTCACGTTGGGTATATGTAGAGTGGGTGAAGTCGCAGTGCATGACTGTTTAGGAGTCACTGCACTCGTGACTACCAACGTTGTAGGTGTGAATAGAGATATATCGCTTCCTGATCGTGGATCGATCGGAGCGGGTGACGCTATAGCGCGTGCACGATTCGGCGAGCATTGCTCCTGTTCAACAAGCATGTGTCTGGAAAGGAGCAGACATCTGTGAGATAGATGTACGATTTGAACCGAAACAGTATCGAGCATACGTCTGGAGAACACGAACTCTTCGCAACGTTTGTAGTCTCTATCACACACAATGACAGCCAGGCAACTTTCTTCACAATCGTCACGTAAGACAGCAGGAGCATGATTTCTCACTTGTCCCACTTTTCCAACTATCTAGAACCGCTACCAGACCGCTAAGATCCAGACCGACTTGATTCCCTCCCTCTCAAAGCATCACTCCCGTCCCTCAACGACCCTTCTACCACCACGCTCTCCCTCCCCTCCACGGAGCCTGCCCATACTGCTGTCTCCTCCAAGCCTGCACATCATCCTGCAGCAATCCCTCATTCGCTCTCGCCAGGAAGTCTCTCCCAGCTGGAGCGCCACCGCGAGCGAGCCAATTCCCACCGAACTGAGCGGGTAGTCTGCCCGGCAGATTGTTCTGAGGCCCTGATGCTCCACCGCAGTAGTGCCCGAGGGCTGGGTCCATGGTGTTGTGTTGGGGGTTGAAGTAGTAGCTCATTGTAGCTGGTCGTGTATGTTTCTTTGAATGGGTTTCGAAGAGATGGAGATTGTGGGTTAGGATGTACGAAGGTTGTTGGTAGTGAAAGGAGAAGACGTCCCGGAAGGGGTATACCTAATGCTGACATCGTGGTGCATAGAGGGACTTTCAGACGTCCCTGGCGTGAATGAGCTCGTCTCGGTCAGCTGGATCGGTCGAAGATCCGATGGGTGCGGATATGGATGTTCGTTTCGACGACAGAGCGTGGACTCCTTGTAAATCGCTCTCGGAGACTGTACTCATCGGGCGGAGCAAAATCAAGACGCCAGTCAAACCAGGAACGAGATAGACTCGGGAGAGGACTTGAAGGTGAAATCCGCAATGAAAACACTTTATGAACAGACACAAGCCAGTCTGATGCTCGGTCTGCGCCCATCATGCCCGCTCGTCCATCCTGGTCGCAGATATACCGTCTCGGTCACCATGGCAGCGACAACGATGACCTTGGTCCGCCATCGTCGTACAAATCCGCGGATACGCCTTGCCATGGACCGCAGACGTAGCCACCTTCCTGCTAACCACCGAAGCCCGTGTTTCTTGTCGCGCGCTGTAAGTGCAAATTCCCCCTCAGAAGACGGGGCTGCAAATGCCCATCGTGCCGATCCCGGAACCGTTGCAACAGGGCACAATCTTATTGCCATTACCGACGAATTGTCCGTCGGGGGTGCATGAACATACGCTTCCAATACAAGCTGTACCATACGCGCACTACCAAGGGATATTAGAGCACTGCATATGATTCGGCTGGACGAAAGAACGTTGGCAGTACGTACCCTGATACCGCATCCTCCACAATTGTAGTCGTCTCTCCTGGTGTCTAAACAAGATGATCCGCATGCCATTTGGTTGGCCGCACAAGTGGGGCCTGCGGGTGCGGTGCTCGTGGTAGACGCCGAGGTCGTAGTGGTCGAGGTAGACGCCGAGGTCGTAGTGGTGGTCTGCGTGGTACTGGCCGTCATCGCTGTCGTTGTCACTGTGCTCTGCGTCATATCTTTCGAGGACGTGCTGCTAGCCGTAGCTGTAGTAGTGCGCGAGCTGGTCGTCTGCGCAGAGTACGTCGTTGTGACGGCATTGGCTGTTGTAGTCGAGGTGCTCTTCCCGGTGGTCGTTGTAGTGCAGGCGGGTGTGACCCACTTTGTTTGCGTGGACGTACATTGCTTGTTGGAGATAGTTATCTGTAGACGAAGCGTATGTTAGTTCGTCCTCGCATGATGCCAGGGGACTCATATAGCTGGACGTACCGTGCTGGTCCTTGGCTGAACGTATTTCCTGCAGGCCTTGGTTATGTCCTCGCAGCAGTACTTCCGGGCATATGTCGGAACGCCCTGACGATTGCACTGCTGCTGGGAGCCATGATAGGCATCAGCAGAAGCGTCTCGTTTTGCGTAAGCATATGATTTCGGTCCCGTTGTGCAAGCGGCCGTTTTGGTCGTCGTGACAGTCGTCGTCGGTGCGTTCTTATATACGGTCGTCTTGACGTCTTTGATGTGGGCGAAGGAGGAGCAGAAGGCAGATGCTTTGTGCCAGCGGAGAGCGGCTTCGCAATTGTTGACGTTGCTGCGACTGTATGCTTCGCGAGCTTCCACCTGGGGGGATGGAATGTTAGCGGCAGAGGCAGATGTGGACAAGAAGGCCGCTGTGGCGAGGAGAGTGCGAAAGTGCATGCTTGCTGATGTCTCGGGATTGAGTGGAAGAACGAAGCTTGCGATGAGGGAGACGCCAGGTCTTGTACAGACGGTCCTGCTCGGCAGGTCCTGCACCTCTCATCGTTGTCGTGAGGCTAATGCAAGCCAGCGAGGCTTTGTGGCAGATTCCAGAGGCGAGTGGTGTGACCACCATTTCCCGTGAGGTCCAGACTGAATGTCGTCGACTCGGGGCGCGCGAAGTGTAAGTTTGGTGATCCCCTCGAACATGTAGATTGGCTCTCGCGATCTCGGAGCGCCCGACGTGCATGTTGGTCCGCATCGTCCAACATCCTATTGAGGTTTAGACGCGGGTCAACTCGCCGCGGTGAGGGACATCATTGGCTTTCGACATCGACGCTTGGTGTTAGTAAAAGTTTATTTTATATGGAAATGGGCCTCAGCTGATCCAGACCTCGCCTCGACCTTTGGGCAGTGGCAGGTCATAAAATGCTTGTAGTTTCTTGGAGGGCCATGCTCTTCCGAAAAAATCATCTAGGCGGTCAGTTGCCAAGCCTCCCTTTCACATGTCGATGATAACTTACGTTCAGCTTTGGTCTCGGGCTCCATGTCTTTCGGGATTCAATCTCATCTGCTTGTTTCTCGGCTTCTTCCATTTGAACCTTGTACTGCTTGCTTGGAGCTGTGAGGTATGGCACGAGAGGTCAGTCCCCAGAGCAAGATATGCGTCGTACTAAGCGATATGAATTGTTCTCAATACAATTTGAATCGTCGAGCATCGGCACAGTTCCTCTACCCACTCGTGCTCGATCATGTACGCTCCAAAACGAAGCCTCTTGGCAAGTGCAGCCTTCAGTCGCAGATTCCAGTTTGGAGAGATCAAAGCAAAGGCCAATATTGTTTATTCTGCCTTTCGGATGATGGCTGGGTGCAGATGACAATGGCCATTCATCAACCGACAGGCGGCTGCATTTCTCAACAGGGTCCCGAACTCTGCAACACATTAGCAGACATATGCTCATCCGAGCGGATACTTATACTGTCCAAACCTTTCGATTTTCAGACCTATCTGCCCGTCCGAAAAAAAAACGAAACCTCCCATTTCGTCACCCGTTCACCTCACCACGGCTTCCACCTTCCCGCCCCCGACTCAAACTGTCCTCCCTGCCACGCCTCCATTCTATCCAGAAGCTTTTCGTCATTCCACCTCGACAGGAATCCCGGGTTCCCGGCGCCTCCCCTCGCAAGCCAGTTCGCCCCAAACTGAGCGGGAAGGGGGCCCTTGAATTGCTTGACGATTATTTCCGGCGTAGGCGTATGCTGCGGGAGGATGCATGGGCGAGGAGGGGTTGTAGAAATTGTTGTTGTTTTGGAAGGTGATGTAGTTGTTCAATTTTGGGGGGCTTTGGGTTTGTGGGAAGTTTGGAAGGTGAGGATATGGAGATGGGTGTATTGTGCTCGTGCTTGTGTTTATATGGGTGGAGGAAGTGCGGATGTTGTGGTGGTGAATACTGCAGCTGGAAGGTATTGATGCTGTGAATGGGTTATACATGGGTCAGCTTGTGCGCCGTTGCCGCCGGAGAAAGAAATGTTCAATATATCAATACCCGAATCGGTCGAGTTTGCTACGCCCATCGATTTGATCATGTCGAATCTTTCTCGAGATCGGAGTCCGCACGATGCTGTATTGTTTTGATTGTGGTGTTTCGCGGGTTTGCTGCCGAGGCTTCTGATCGAAGTGTTGCTGGCGACGTGTTCGAACCGTTTGGGAGTCCTGGCGTCGTCAGTCTCCAGTGGTAGCTCGGTTTCCCAATCATGTCTTGATAGCTTTTGCGCTTGCAAAATGTGATAGCAAGGGCTCAAGATAGCCTGACCATGCCACAGCATCACTTGTGCGGCCGATGTGACTGAGCCAAGTTGCCTCTTGGAGGGTTCCATACGACAGCAGCGTATAAGCAGCCGACGTTCCTTCCCTGAAAGCATCCAAGCCAGGGGAGATGAGAGCTCTGGAGAGATGCGAATTAGCGTTCCTCAGCTCTTCCTGTGTCAGATGTATCATCGACCAGCGCCGGCTGCTTTCCCGTGGACGGTATCCGGCCTGCTATTGGCACAGCAGGATCTCAGAGACTTACGAGGGATTGAGCTGTCATGAAGCATCTTTGTACACTGTGTCGTCAAATTGCCGCACGGATTTCTGTGTTTCAAAGGCAAGTGAAGTCGAGATGGAACGTCCGTCTTCGATAGCAGCCCGGTCTGCCGGTGCTTGGTCTTCCTCGTTCGCGTCAAACGAACAGCGGCTCTACGCTCTACGAAAACGCTTCCTCTGGCATTCTCACACGTGCATGGGCTCTTGTGGTGATGTGATCTGCGACGCTGGGCGTACAGTCAATGGTCCCTGCTCCCCATGAAGGGAGCTAGGTCCTTATCAGGTCCAACGCCTTTGACCGAGAAGAATGCCTCCATGCTACCGCCGTCGAAAGTGTGAGGCAAAGTCGGAATCGATACAACACCAAAGTGAGGTCGAAACTTGAAAAGGGTCTGGACCTTTTGTTCTTCTTCCTCCGGTTCGGCAACACGTTGCTGGCGCCATTTTGGCTCATTTCGGTTGATCCGCCCGAGAAAGCTTATCCTCGGGTGGGGTCGTCGAATGATCGACGAGACGACAGGGATGTTTGATCAGGAAAAGGACCGTCGCGTGTCGTGGAGCGTTTCAGAACTCGAAGTCGGTAGTTGTTGTCCTTAAGGAGACGGAAGAAATACTTCGATTTGTTCTTTTCGGCGCTGCCCAAATGAGGGTGTTGATGTACAGATCTGAAGCCGTTGGACGCCCTGAGTCGAAAGGTACCAGATGTCCTTTCAGGGTTTGCCGGCGTGTTGCTAGGGGAAAGGCGTTGGATGTCCCTCACTTCACTTCACTGGAGATCACTGTCCTCATTATCACCAACATCATCACCGACACCACCACCACCGCCGCTCTGCTGTCCGCCCTTCTTCTCCGCCTTCACGCCTCGGCGACGACTGTCATCCATTCACTCTTCTCCGCAAGACGGGCGGCGTGGGACTGTCGGGTGCGACTCAATCTGACTGTGCCCTCCCCTCGCGTAACTTCGTTAGACCAACCCCTGGCCGCGCCTTTGATGAAACACAAGGAAAGCGGGAAAGTCTGTGCCCGTCCGTCCGTCGGATCGATTGATTGATTGATCGATTGATGGACTGATTGATTGAATCGTATCGCACGACAACAAGCATGGCGACCGGGTTCAATCTGGCGGAGCGCCTGTCAGATCGAGGCGATTGGTCCTCGCATCGCCCTCCTCCTCCTCCACCTATTCCTCCTCCTGCCCTTCCCGACCTCATCCCCTCTCCATCCCACGATGACTTTCAGAACATCATCCACCAGAGCAACACCACTTATCCGAGTGTGACCCCGAGGAGTACGCGCTCTGCTTCGATTAGTGTCCATCCGCGACCGCCGACTGCCACGGATCTGGATGCTGACAGCAGCAAGCCCGCCGGCCGCACCTTTTCTCTTGGACGACATAGCTTCAGCTCTCTGAGACGCTCGTCGTCTTTTCGCAGAGAGAACCCTCCACCTGCCGATTCAGAGCCACCTCCTCCGCTCCCGCCTCTTCCCAATACTTTGATATCGCAGGCGCACGGGAACGCTGCTGCCCGCAAAAACCCTCCACCTGCCATTCCCTCCTCACCTTTCAAGATGTTGAGGAAGGTATCGCGCAATAAGGCGGCAACTGCCTCATCTCCGCCTTCACCTACTCCAGCACCTCATCTACCTTCACTCGACAAGCTCCCTTCCATCGCGTCATTTGGTGGTGAAGACCTCCGTCCCGACAGCGTCGCCATCTTCAACAACGCTTACACCACTTCCACCATTCCACAACAACAACCCCGCACCACCAACGCCGCCAACTTCTCCCGTCCACACGCCATGGCGCCCGCTCTCATCTCCTCCAACAACTCCTCACCTCCCGGCTACGTCGCCAACTCATCCTCCTCGCCGCGCTCCAACGTACCTGCTCGACCTGCCGCCAGTGGCGAGTATGTCGTCGATCCGTACGAGCACAGTCGAACTTCGAGCATGGCCCATCGTGGTCGCTTTTCTTACGCATCGAGCAATGTTAACTCGACAAACAGTCCAAGGAGAGTGCGTCGGAGGAAGGATCCCACACCATTCAAGTGAGTTGCATTGTCATCTTCACTATCTTTCACATCACTAACCTCTCACCTCCACAGCGTCCTCGTGGTAGGAGCCAAAAACAGCGGCAAGACCTCGTTCGTCAACTTCCTCCGTCACTCCCTCTCGAAGACACCACATCAATCTCCCGAACATGTCGAAGACCACCGCGGCTCCTTCACCTCCCATTACCTCGAAACCGAAATGTCCGGCGAACGCGTCGGTCTCACCTTGTGGGATTCCGCCGGTCTCGAGAGATCCGTCGTCGACCTTCAACTCCGCGAGATGACAACCTTTGTCGAGTCCAAATTCGAAGACACATTCGTGGAAGAGCAGAAAGTCATGCGCAGTCCAGGCGTTAAGGATACTCACATTCATTGCGTGCTCCTCATCCTCGATCCTGTCAATCTCGACTCGACCATTAGCAAGTCGGCAGCATTCAAGAAGACGGGCGATTTCAAGGGTAGTTTGGACAACGATCTCGATCTGCAAGTGGTGCAGGCACTGTGGGGAAAGACGACGGTCATTCCAGTGATTGGAAAGGCGGACACTCTCACAACTGGACACATGGCTTATCTCAAACGCGCCGTCTGGTCGAGCATCAAGTCTTCGAATCTTGATCCTCTCGAAGCGCTGGAGTTGGAAGATACAAATGAGTCTGACGATGGCGAGTCCGAAGAGGAGGAGGACGGCGGCAACCTCTCGACCGACCAATCCGACTCTGACCTCCCAACGCCTTCAAAGTCTCGCCGCGAGTCTCACAAGCGCCAACCTTCCCACCCATCCATGGTCGACCCGACCGACACGCCTTACCTGCCGATGTCGATCCTCTCGCCGGATCCATACGATCTGCCTCCATTCGCACCAAAGGCCAAAGCAGGATCAAAAGTCGGCCGCCGCTTCCCATGGGGCGTTGCGGATCCTCACGACGCTGCACACTGCGACTTTGGCAGACTGCGGGACAGCGTTTTCCTCGAGTGGAGATCTGAGCTGCGTGATCTGAGTCGATCGAAGTGGTATGAGAATTGGCGCACGACCAGACTGAACCACTCATCCACCGTTGTGTCCGCGAGGAAAGTCCGAGGTGTGGCGTCCATGATCGGCAAGGGGAGTTCGAGGTTCAGCGATGCGAGGGCGGGAAGTGCATCTCTGGATGTTGCTCGAGGATCGAGTGCTATGCCGAGGAGTGCGAGCGGATTGAGTGCTGTTGGAGAGGGCGCGGCAGTCAACGGGGATGCAGGTGACAGGAAGGTTTCCTCGGCTGCTCCTGCAAGTGAGGTCGGGAGTGTGAGGCGGACTTGAAGAGGAAGAGATGAGAGATGTTGAAAGCTGAGCACCGGGACCTCGACCGAGGAGGAGGATCTGGATCGCCACGACGCTGGATTGTATGCCTTGCACGCATTCGACGTATGCGAGCTTTAACTCCTAACGGGAGTAAAGATGCTGGAATTGACACCGGCACCGACGAACGAGGATACCATTACGATTTCATACGATACGACGCAGCATTTTGATGCGTGCATTTTTGCTTTGTCCTTTCTTGAGACAGCGTCTGGTATGAGGCTGTAGACCGCGACGGATCGAAAGATTGAGCGGATCTGGTTTGGGGTGTATTTGAGGAGATGGCAAGGTCTTCGGACGCTTTTTTTCCCCCTTCTTTTCTTGTGGATTCATTGGCTTGTCATAAGTGTAGTATACCCGAGTGTTGAATGAGATTTTTTGTATCTTGTACAGATCTTTCCGTGGTTTGTGTGGTATGACAGTTTCGTACGCGTACATCCAGGTTGCTTCTATTGAATGCACATTCTCCTCTGTACAACACTCGTTAGCCAGCATCGCCATCAACATCGAGGCAAGATCTTCGTAAGACCGAGAGTCTAACTCCTAACCCTCTCTCAATTTTCCTTTACCCAGATTCCTCGCTTTGCGGTCCCCCGTTCGAGACCGCAGTCCGTCTCATGCGACTTTCACGACGTCTGACTCCAATCCACCCCCCAACCCCCTCTCATCAAATTTGAGTACCTTTTCCAAATACGCCCACACCAGTCTTCCTTCCTCTAATCCTCGACTCGCGGGTAACGCCGGTTCCTCCCAGATACGATTCCAATACCGACCTCCTCCCCTTCCTTTACCTCCTTCGTCGGCAGCTCCGCCGCACTCCTCCGCCACAGCGGCGTGCACGAGAGCTAGACTCCCTTGCTGCGAGGAAATGCTTAGCCAGGGGACTAGAGCGGCGAGAATTTTGTCGGGGAGTTGTTCTAGCAGATTGGCGATGTAGGACTTTTGAGGGGGGGAGGAGGAAAAGGAGGAAGGGTGAGTGGATTTCTGCGCGGCCGCCGCGTCCCAAATCCCACTGCCTACAAAACCGGGATGGACACCTTGCGTGGTGATGTGGGCGTATCTCGGGTTTGAGGAGAGACGACGTTGCAGGGTGGTGAGGAAAATTTGGAGGTAGAGTTTTGCGAGGGGGTAAGGGAGGTCAGATGTGTTGGGGTTGGTGGTGGAAGGGTCGGTGAAGGGGGGGATGTAGTGTAGACTCGAAGTTGTGAAGACGATCCGCGGGGAAGGGGCAGCGGCGAGGGAAGGGAGGAGGGAGAGGGTTAGCAGCGCGTGGGAGAGGAAGTTGACTTGGTGCAGCGATTCGAATCCGTCGGGCGTGGTGAGTGTTACGCCGGCTTTTTTGGGGACGCCGGCGTTGTTGAGGAGGAGGTGGAGGGGTTTGTTTGTTGCGAGCCAGGTTGTTGCGAAGGTTGAGACGGAGGTGAAGGATGAGAGGTCGATTGAGAGCCAGGTGATGGTGGAGTGCGTGTGGCCGGATTCGCGGGCGGCGGCGCGGCAGGCGAGGACGGTGAGGTCGGGGTGTTCTTCGTGGGAGGGGATGGTGGAGCGGCAGCCGAGGGTGATGTTGGCGCCGTAGCGGGCGAATTGGAGGGCGGCGGAGCGGCCTATACCGCTGTTGCCGCCGGTTATGATGATGTTTTGGTTAAGGAGGTCGGCGGTGGGGGTGGGGAGGGTGGAGAAGTTGGTGCCTTTGATGAGGACTTGGTAGAGGGTCCACCAGGTGGAGGGTGGGGGGGTTAGAGACATGGCAGGCCGGACGATGGTGGTGGTATCTCGTTAGCTGTCCGCTGGCATTGGGAGTTGATATCGCAGTCGAGGATGGATAGATGGATTGGAGTGAGCTCGATGATTCCGGGACATGGATAGCTCCATGGTACCGTAGTTCTATGCGGCCCCTCTCCTAGGGGGTCAGCACAATGGTCTGCCGCTGGGTCGAGTCTGGATCTGTAGCTTTGGTTCGCGCCGTGTATACTCGCGCGAAAGCAATCTTAGACACGGAATGATTGCCTGCCGGTGTCCTTTGTGTAGTCAGCCTGGAGGAGAAGATATGCTTACCATATTCGGAAGAGGAAGGATTATACGACTCAGAGGACTCCCGTACCTACGCTAGATTCTGGAGCACACGCGATATGCAGTCCTAGAAGCTGTAGGGCATCGTACATTGTTAGTGTTGTTGAGGATGCCCTGGCGGTGATCTGACAAGGTGAGGTCTCTGTTTTCGCCGACAGGCGAGGAGGACAACACATCGAGAATCGTCACACGCTGCCACTCTCCTTCACCGACATCCGCACTCGCCGACATGTCCATTGTGCACGACAGCGACATTGTCCACGATGGCCTGATGGTGATGATGATTGTGCTGACAAGAATGGCGACGATGCTCGAAGGATGCACGCGCTCGGCTGGACCGTGGCATGACCCCACCCGGGCGTGCAGACCGACCTGCAGATTCACATGTGTGCGGCTGAAGAATTAAGGCGTCCCCTCCGTCTTCTCCAAAGGACCGGTGTGGGTTGAGGCCAGCAAGATTCTATACCGTTGGAGTGGCGATATACACTCTGACTTACACATTTACGGCGTAAGACGATACACGGAACTTGCTACGATCCGGTCACAGCACTACACAACCTCCGCCATGTCTCTCCGCCCTGATGACCGCTCCAGCCGAGCACGATCAAGGTCTCGCTCCGGGCGTGAGAGGTCTCGCTCACGCAGCAATGTTCGCGCTCCATCGCCACCAGAGGCTGCTCCCAGGAACAGTGGATATGCCTCAACGAAAGATTCCATCTCAATGCCTGATATGCCCGGAGGATTCATGAACGCTGGCCCTCCGGATGTGGAATACAGGAGCAGGTCTCCACAACCACCCACTTCAGGATACCCATACCCAGTAGCTGGAGCCATGCCAATGCCGTATCCGGTCGACGATGGAGGCTTCACAATGGGAGGATATGCTGACTTACCACCGCATGAACGTCCCGGGTATCAAGGCCAGCAGAATTACTATCAACCTCCGCGAGATGACCGAGATGATGATCTGGCGTACGGCTCCGACTCTGACAAGGCCTCGAGGGAGCAACTATCTCGGCATGGATCGTATGCTTCCACTTCGGCCTACCGGTATACGCCTGCGACGTCGACCACCGATTCGAGGGCCAGCACGCAAAAGTATCAGTATGCTCCTCCGCCGGACAAGGTCACGTACAGTGTGAAGCCTCAAACGTCTTCTTATGGCTACAACCCAACTGCGCAAGGTCAGCCGCTGTCACGACAAGTGAGCTACTCCGACAGACCGCAAGGACAGAGACATGACTCATATCCTGAATCATACGAACAATCTGCGTACGGCAATGCTCAAGTCGTCGAAGTCGCACCCGGAGGACGTCCAAGTCATGACAGGAAACCTTCCAAGTCTCACCGGCTGTCCGTGGCAGAACAGTCCACTCTGGCAGCACCTCGCTCTCCCGGCCTCGGACCACGCATGGAAAGACTCTCCGTCAGCGGCCAACGTCCCGACCTGCAGAGCCTCGGTGTCGGCCTGAGCGGAAGCGGCGGCAACCTCCCTCCACCAAGTCCCCTCCTTGAAGCCTACCACGGAACCTACCAATCCCTCTCTCCCATGCCGCTCGCCCTACGAATGGACTCCGACTCCGACCTCGACGACCTCCCCACCCTCGACTCCTCCACACCCCTCCCCACCCGCTCAAAATCCTCCTCCACCACCAGCACCACCACCAAAAAACGCGTCCAACTCTACGACCCCACCGCCGACGCCAAACTCATCGCCTCCTCCCTCTCCCACTCCCGCCCTTCCCCCTCCCACCTAATCTCCATCCTCCCCACCCTAACCCATGACCAAATCCTCGCCGTCCGCACCGCGTACAAAAAATCCGTCCGCATTCACAACCACGGCATAAACCTCAGCAAACACATCCGCACCAAATTCCCTTCCAACTCCGGCAAACTCGCCTCCATCACCGCCCTCGGCCGCTGGGAATCCGAAGGCTACTGGGCGAATTTCTGGTACCAAGCCCACGCTTCCCGTCGCGAACTGCTCATCGAGTCACTCATGGGACGTACGAATGCGGAGATGAGGATGATCAAAGACGACTTTAAAGATAAACGCTACGGCGACGACTTGGTCGTGTGCATGGAAAAAGAACTGAAAATGGATAAATTCCGCACCGCTGTGCTCCTCGCTCTCGAAGCCCGGAGGCAGGAAGAACAAGACGTCTATCCTCCCGAGTACATCTTGCGGGACGTCGAGACTCTCCACCGCGCCACGAGGGGGTCGAAAGGAGGGGAGTCGACGATTTTAGAACTCTGTCTGAGGCGGAGCGACGCCCACCTCCAATCCGTACTCCGGCAATACTCCGCTTTACACGGGGAGAATTTCGCTCGGACTGCGCTTCAACGGAGCGGGAATTTAGTCGGTGAAGTTCTCGCTCACGTCCTCAACGGCGCAATTAACAAACCCGCCCGCGACGCGGTTCTGCTGCAGCATGCGATTAAGGATATCAAAGACAGGAATGAGGGGGAGGGGTTGAGGTACGAGTTGTTGATCAGTCGGTTGGTGAGGGTGCATTGGGATAAAGTCCATTTGGGGAGGGTGAAGAGGGCGTATTGGGAAAAGTATGGGGTTGTGTTGGAGGATGCGGTGGAGGAGGCGACGAAAGGGGATTTTGGGGAGTTTTGTGAGGGGTTGTGTGAAGGCGCTGGTGGGGGTGGGAAGTAAGTGATGACATAGGAGAACGGCGGTGGTGCGTGATCTGGAGTGAACGAACGGGCGGGCAGCTCAACGACACAAGGTGTAGTCAGGGGTGTTGGTAAATTGTAAAGGTATAGTTTCAAAGGAGTGTTACAGAGGAAAGCCTCTCAAAAGTTATCACTACAATTCTCTAAGTCCATACCATTCCTTGCCCATGAAGATCCTCTGCCATGAGGGATATCTTCTCCGCCCACCCATCAGAACACCGATCCGAAAGATTTCTCCCGTGACACCTTTGCCTTTCCCTTTCCCCCCCATGCCGTTCGCGGCGCTGCATGCGGATCCCCTACTCGTCCGTCTTGAGCTCCTCCACGGCTCCCTTCCTCGGCATCACACTCTTCTTGCTCACACCCATTATCCTCCCACAACTGGATCATTTCAATTGATCCGCACTATCGCTCCATCACTCATAACATGCTCGCAACCATAAAATATACTTTCTGCGCATTTCTCGCAATAAGGTACCCTGAGGTGAATAAGTCTTTGGTCGTGGGTCGTCGTGGTAAAATATCGATGCTCGTCGATGGATAATCGTGTGATGGTAGTGATGGTGTTGATCGCAGAGAGCGGAGATAGGTGCTCCACGTCCGAATCAGCTTCTGCCGCTGGCATGGTGGCGTGGACTTCACTTCGGCATTGTTCGGGCTGAACATGCACAAGCTCGCTGTCTCGGAAAGTCCAGATCATCCGCCGGACTTGCTTCGCGAAGACTTCCCGCTGCTCGCAGATGTAGCATATTCGTCTTCGGGATCCCACTGTTCGGGTTGAAAGTCGGGGTTCAGAAAGTGGGCGGTGTTGAAGTGGGAGCTGTGATGCATGTCAATCGGTCATTCTCAAGAAGCATCGTTCGCACAAAGTACTCACTTCCGAAAGATCGCCGTCTGATACGGCACACACGACGAAGCTTGCATGAATTCCGGCTCGAACTGCCAGAAACTCGGTCGAAATGGTCCTCCTGGTCCGCCACCCAGCTGATGCTGGAAGTCGGAGTGTGCCAACGTGGTGTGCGAATTGTTGCGAATGGGCAGATCGTGGGTCAACTGGGACGGTGGTGGAACCAGTTGCGTTGGCGTCGGAGTCGCGGCATAGCCGGGTTGGGGGTGGATCTGCTGCGGCTGAGGCGTTGGCATGGACGGTGTTGGGATTGACTGGCCGGCGCAGGACTGAGGTGGAACGTTCGTGAAGAAGTTCGAGGCGGCGGTGACCTCGCCGTAGCTTGGTGGGATACCACCCCATTGAGAGGTGTTGGCATAAGAGATGCCAGGGATCATGGTGAGGAAGTCGGGAACGCCGAGATCGTATACCGGCTCCTGATGTGTTTGACTGCCGTATTGAAGGTATGTCGCGATTGGCTGTTGCTGAGGTGGAGGTGCTGGAAGATCTTCCGGTTTGTACAGGATATCGTAGTGGCCGCTGTGTACAGGTCAGTACTGATGTACGCAAGTTGAGGTGGCAGAAAACGTACGGTCTGTAAAGCAGTCTCACACTGCCGATGGGCAAGGCACCATTTGCGGGATCGAACCGATGCATGGTGACTTCGCTGCCTTCGCTACGGTCCAGGTACATGACCTCCAGACTAATGTCCGCTGGGGACAGAAGGACGTCCTTGAGAGCGCTCAAGCCGATGTTATCAATTTCGGCGTAGGTGGGCAGGACTTGCGAGTCGCAGTATTGCGTCACCGTATTCCCGATGAGCCAAGGGGCGTATTCGTCCTCGCGAGTCTTCATCCATGCTGCTGTGAGAGTCTGTGAAAGATAATGTCAGCGGGATGAACTCTCGAGTGGTGAACACGATACTACTCACCCTCAGATGAGTGATGATGTACATCTGCAAGTGAGCATCATTGAATTTCTCAATCAAGATCTCGCTCGCATCAAGGCCTTTGCTCACTGCGTCTCCGATTTGGCGAAGCAAGTCAATGGTCTCATCGAAGAAGTCCTCGATCAGTATAGGATTGTATCCCGCCTGGACCATGATGTTGTTCATGGAGGTGAGTCGTGCTTGCTCGACGGCGAATCGGTTACTGTCGCCATGGTGAATGAGAGTTTCGAAGTAGCCGAATGCCACCGCTAGAAGACAGTGTCAGTTCAACCTCATTGACATCCATTCAGAAGATTGTACCTCTCCATCCGCATGCTCCATCTCCACGGACTGTTCGATAGTGCGAGAACTTTTGAGGCAGAAGCTATAAATTCGATGTCAGTCGCCTGATGCCAGTCATGTCGTATATCACTCAAACTTACAGCAGTCTTTGCTTGATAGACTGGATCTGCAGATGCATATTCCGTGGTGATGGCGGTGGTAGATTGGCGATGGCTCACTAGCGGGCCCTGTAAAAGACGATCAGCGCGCGAACTTCATCATTCTTCGACCTTCACGACAACACCAAACGATGTCGAACAAGGGGTACATCTCGCTGACTTGTACAGCGAGAGCATGTCGATATCGCTCCAGGCGGTGAAGAAGTGGTAAGATTGCACGCAAACATACCTTCACTTCCGGCTCAAACGACGCGCTGGCCTTTTGCAGTTCTGCCAATTCCTCCTCGCTGAGTGCCGGCACGGGCGCTTCATCATACGACGACATGATGCGATGCTGCTGACGAGCCTGAGCACGCGTGCGATGGGAAGTCGTGGAGTTTGGCGAAGGCTGATGCGTGTACGACGAAAAGTCCTGGCGGAAATCCGAAGGCTGATGATGAAAAGGCGAGTGCAAATGCTGCAGACCTTGTTGCTGATATGCTAATGCAGATGATGTTTGCTGCTGATCGGACGTGCCAGAGACCGCCGGATGTTGTTGTTGATGAAGGAAGAGGTGGCTTGGCTGATGTTGGTGGTGGAGGAGACTCCTCTGCAGCTGATGATGGTCGGGGTGATGAAGCTGCTGCTGCAAGGGCGAATGCAGCGGTCGATACGCCAACGACGCAACGGAATCATGATATTGCGCCGGGTGATGGTAATAAGAAGAAGAAGAAGTCGAATCGCTAAGGACGGAGGATTGCCGCCGGTCCATCATTTCGATCCCGTCTCACGCTCTGCTCCGCTGAGATGCGAGCTTGGTGTCGAGCTAAAGCAGCGAAGCGGGGCAACGTTGCTGGCGGGCTGGCTGGCTGGTCCTGGTCGTCCTCTTTCCACACCACGCAATCAATTCGACCAAAAATTCTGTCCAGAGCTGCACCGGGTCGAGTCGTATCGTCGCTGTCGGTGTCGGTATGCTGATGTCTGCTGGACTGAACTGAGCCGATGTTGTCGACGGTCGTGTTGCGACACTGGAATGGAGGGATGCGTATGCTCGACCCGTTATCGTGCGCTTCTTTCAGGATATCCACGCTTCACCCGACACGACGCACGCATGCATGCACTGGCCCGAGACGGACGGAGAGTCGACAAGTCGAAGAGTGTGCGAGCGAGCAAGCAGTAGAGACGGTAACGAGTCGATCTTCAAAGGATGGAGAAGGGACCAGCAAAGTCGCAAAGAAGGGTAACAAGTAGGTAAGCCGACGATCGGAAGGAGTTTGTGTTGCGTTCTAGGAAATCGCACGGGATGTGTGGGTATCAGCGGATGGGAATGCGAGAGAGAGAGGGCGAGAGTGTGGTGTCCACCCAGCGTCCTGGCTCGCTTTACTCGGAGGGTCGGACTGCGCTGCGCAGGAGACACGAAACAAAGCGTCTGTGGCTCCTTGCTGTCGAGTAACCTCAGATTTCCGACCGGGGTGTGTGCGAAGGAAAGGAGCTGGTAGGGGTGTGCAGCAGCAACTGCAAGTATCAAACTCCCTTCAATGCGTGTGTGGATGTGTGGTAGCGAAGTATGGCAAGCAGGAAGGAACCCAAGAGTCCGGTTCATCAAAAAAGGTACAACGGGACGAACGATACTTCACGCTGCACCTTATATTATAATACCCGACAACATCCCAGCACCACCAGACCAAGAAGCTCGCCGACTCACGCAGTCACGCCTCCCTCCATCCCGACGGCATTCTCCATCCCAGACATACGACACGGACACGACACGATCCACTTCCAACCCATCTAACCCACATCTCAGCTATTCCGTACAGCCGCCACCGACCACAGGGAGGTGCGACATGGAAATGATGCCAGGAACCAGAAACCGTCCACCTTGCAATGCTCCACAGCTCCGACGAGCAGCCAAGGAGATGACACCGAGTGGAGTTCATGGACCCAGTCATTTTCCATCTAGAGCGGGAACTCGAGGCTGTTCGCAGGGGAGTACTCTCTCTCTTCTCCTCCCGGGGAGATGGGTTGGGTTGGGATGGATGCGATCACGCTGGGTTTGGTGTTCAGCGCAGAGGCCATGTTCGTCCTACACGCCTCGCGAGATGCGCGGGAGACGAATGGTGCTCCCCATTGCCGGGTGTCGGGGACTCGAGAGATCTGGCTTCTCGATCGAGCACGCCAGTCGAAGACTCGGTGGCTAATCAATCAATCCGTCCAGTCCTCGAATATCGGTAGCGAAGCGATAGCACACAATTCATGCCCGGTCTCGAGATTAAGTCGCATCACTCGACGACCTCCAATCTGCCATATACTCCGATAGAGTACTCCAGTCACCACAGCACCTCGCAACACCCTCGACCCGACACATCGGCGACCTAAGAAGCACTAACGAACCACCACCGTTGCCATCTCGCCAATCGCCCTCCCGAGCAGAGCCAAGAAGACGGAAACCACCCCAGCAAGCCTCAAACGCCACTCCGATGCACGAGAGGCGAGATGGCGTTTCCTTGTGCTTCCTCGAGATCTCATGCTGACTTCCGGCAGGGATGTCTGGATGGTTGCCAATCAGGAGTTGGCCGAGAGAGTGCGAACATTGCAATGTTGCGGAGGGAGAAGTGCAGATGGGACGGTTGGCACCGAGTGGATGGACGACGAGTGTGGTGCGTAATGTCACGGCATGGGAAGGGGAGAAGTGTGGACCCGCGGGTTTGGAGCGGGCGGAAGATCTTCTTCACGTCAGGATTGATGAGGACGGCTGCGTAGACGTGGAATAGATTAGATTGCTTGAGATTACGTCGGGGAGAGTCGTTGTTGAGATAGAGTGAAGTCGTGGGGAGCCCTGGCAATGAAACTGTCAAGACAGGATATCTGTACGGCCATTCGAAAGGTCCTGCTGCGTGGTCTGTACATCTATACAACCACTCTTCTCAATTACCTGCACATGGTTTGTAGACTTATCTGTACACTTCTTCACCCATCTTCGCATGGTAACAATACTCACCCTCCTCGTGGCCATATTACTATATTGCGTACGCACGTACTGATCCAGTCCTTCAAACGGTCATCCTATCTTTACATCAGCACGACCCACAGTGTACCAACCAATACTCACCTAAATGGAGTAATCGCACCTCCAGAGAAACGGACAAAAATCTGATCCATCACATTCGCATATAGCGCATCTCAGACCGAACCATCGGGAACTCACCAAGCAGGCGGGTGGATGCCACGCCAGGATGTCCGTCCTGCCGGTCCTGCAGATAGACGAGACAAAAAAGTGGACCAAGAAACGGTGGCGCAACGCATTCGTCCGACAAGGATCATCAAACCTCGTAGCTCCTCATCGAAAAGAAGTCGTAATTCATAAAAGACCTAGCACGTACTCGTCTCTCTTTCACAGTTTGCTTTTCCCCGCTAATCTAACGCTACACATGCATTGCGCCTAACGAAACGCAACAGAGCGAGAAGTGCGTCCAGTCGGTCGGGACGCATCATGCGAGCTGCAGCTGCGGAGTGATGGCTTTCGTGTGACACACCATTGGAAGCGGGTGTCAAGCCGAAGAAGTCCGGTCTGTGGGCCCTGCGTGCGTAGGGGAAAAACCACACACCTTGCGCAAATGGATACGGCAGCCCGGTGCGACGGTAACAGATCATAGACTTTCTCTCTCAGCCGTGGGCAAAGACTGAGCTATTGGATGACTGGGCATGACTGGGGTTGGTCAGTCGTCCTTTGAGAGCGATGGCCCTGCGGAATTCCGAGAAAGCCCGCCCGCGTGCAGATGCTGTTCAACTCTCCCATCGGGCTGTCTCGGCGTCTATTGGAGATGCTCTTTCCTCCTTCGTGGTATCATATCATTCAATTCATGCGCGTCACTTCCCCGCCCCTCGGTTCGCCTTGCGCTTCCCGCCAGCGCGTCCAGGCGCCATCATGCCGTCGAAGAGATTCGGGCCTGGGCCAGAAGGTAGAGCCGGCATGGCACCCGCACCGCCGGCGTCGTCAGATCTGAAGCCTTCGGAGTCGTTGAGCACAAAGGACGCCAGCGAGCGAATCGCCGTCGTCCAATTCGCCACGGCGTGCATGCGTTCCAGATCGGTGCGGCTCTCGATCTCGACCGTCCCGGCTTCCTGGTTGATCTTGCCATGCAGTTTGTCGTCCATGATGAGGAACCCGACGATGTCCTGGACTTCCGGGATGGAGATCTTTAGACGCTTGGCGATGAAGTCGAGCCGGAAGCGGGTGTATGGTGCTACGAGTTTGACGACCGCCTTTGTGCGCATGTTGCGCGTCACTTCGTCAATGTTCTCTGCGATGAAGGGATCGGCAAGGAGGTCCTTGTTCTTCTGGAGGACTGTCTCATATTGGTGGATGTCGTCCCGTTGGTACGCGTCAACGAGCTCTGTCATGGCGGCGATGCGTGGATCGTTCTTGTATGGCTTGGTTTCTTGTGAGTCGAATGGGTTGATGTCGGACCCCATGAGCATGGTCGTGAGCACGAGGTACTTCAACACTTGAATGCGTTGTAACGATCCAGCCTCGTCGTAGTTGCGAAATGATTCGAAGAAGTCGCTCTGTGCGCTCTTCCAATTCTCTGGGACGTGGTGTCAGTGCCGTGTCGGGTATCCCTTGCCGTGTACGTGTCTTACCTTCGCTCATGTGCATCTTGCCACCACACTCGCGGATGATTCCCATGATCTTGGGATGAGGCACCGCCGACCGAACTTTGAGGGCGCGTTGATAGAGGCCCTGTGGCGATGTCAGTCACATTCCTGTTTCACCGATGTCTTTGCTTTCCATACCTTCAACCTCTTGTTGTTTCTCGTCTCCGCATACATCTGGATCTCCAGGGCGTACGCCTCCATTGAGTATGTCCCCTTGCTCGGATCATCGCTGCCATCCTCGCGCTGACATGCCTTGTGAAGCTCGCGAACCTTTCCTGTCAATCGCTCGTAGTCTTTCTGGGCAAGCCATAACCGGGCAAGCTTGGTGTTGGTGGAGAGCCATAATCGCTCGTTGTTGGTGGCTTGGAAGGAGTCGAGTGTTTGAGAGTAGAATTGTTCCATGCAGCGATTCGCGGCCTCATCCTCGGCGTTCTTCTCGATGAAGTCCAGCATGTTGTTGATCGACTTCTCCGAGTAGTTTCGCGTGACTGCGGATTTGACGTATGTGAGAAGCTCTGTGTAGTGTTCGACCGCCTGTGCTGCAGTCAGACGTTTGTCCTGAGACCTTCCATGAGCTCTCCCCACTGACCTTCTCATATCGACCCAGTTTGAACTCGAGCTTGATGGCCTGCTTCAATCCCTTGAATCCCCAGTCTCCCTTCTCCTCTTCCAACGCCGGCACTCCCAGGAACTCATCGATCGCCTCCTCCGGACTGTCTGCCTTGAGTTGTTTGGCATTGTAGTATTTGTTCTCCACATCGACATCACCGCCTTGATCCGCATCGTCGTCGTCCTCGTATTCGAAGTCGTAGCTGAACAGGGAGTGTTAGGATTTGTGGCGTTCATGTGAAAGCTCGAAGGCCATACTTCTCCTCGTCAGAGGCCTGCATGAAATCGTCGTCGTCACTCATGGTCGCGGTGTTCGATGATGGGCTTGGAGAGAGTGCGAGATGTAGAGAATCGGGTGCGATGATCGAATCGAATGCGCCGGTGATAAGGCGTCAGGGAGATGAGGTCGATGGTGTTTGAATGTTTGTCGATTGAGCTTCGAAGTTGAGGCCGATGCCTCCAAGGCCATCCCCGCGTTCAGCAGGGTCCGAGCGTCGCCGCCAAAAGTCACTCTTCCATCTTTCAACTTCTTGCGACCACTCCTTCTTCTTCACCACTCAACACCACTTTTACACCCTCACAACACCGCAACTATGGGAGGAGATCTCAACTTGAAGAAGTCATGGCATCCGGCCTTGATGACCAACCAGAAGCGGGTGTACAACGAAGAATTGAAAGCCCTCGAGGAGCGCAAGAAAACCGATCAGGTGCTGAAGGAGCGAGCGGAGGAGCGTGCTATTCAGGAACTCGAGAGGCTGCAGGAAGCCGCTGGAGGAAAGAAGAGGACTGATCGGGTGGATTGGATGTACAATGGTCCCGGCTCAGGAGGACCAGGTGTGGGAGGCGTGACGGAGGAGATGGAGGGCTACTTGCTGGGAAAGCGGAGGCTGGATGGGCTTGTCAAGAGGAATGAGAGCGAGGCTTTGAAGAAGGATGCGCCGGAGGAGGGATTCATGGCGCTGAACCAGAACGCCAACTCTTTGCGTGATACGGCTGCAAAGGTTGCGAGCGATCCCATGCTAGCGATCAAGAAGCAGGAGCAGGCTGCATATGAGGCGATGATGAACGACCCAGTCAGGAGGAAGCAATTGCTGCTCGCCGCTGGGAAAGAAATCGAGGACGACAAGGACAAGGACAAGAGCCGCAGACGGCATCGACACAGACATCGCGACGATGAGGATGGCCACCGAAGCAAGCGCAGACGCCACACAGAAGGCCACGACGACGAAGGACGATCGCATCGGCACCGCTCGCACAGACATAGACACAGATCCTCCTCTCGCAGCCGTTCACGCTCGAGATCAAGGTCACCACATTCTCGCCGACGAGACGATCGAGACCGCGATCACGACAGAGACGATCGCCGCTCGAAATCATACCGAAGGAGGGACCGCAGCGACTCCCGTTCACGATCCAAACGAGACCGCAGCGCTTCAAAATCCCGCTCCCCTCCCCGCCGACGGGACTCGGACGACCGCAAAGACCGCCGCAGATCCTACCCCAGCCCTCGACGCTCCGACTCTCGCTCTCGATCTCCCTACCGTCCAGCTCGTCGCGACCAGGACACACGACGTCGACCATCCCCTTCATACGGAGGACAAGGCAGGAACAGCAAACCCTACCGCTCTCCACCTGAAGACAAGAAGAACAACAGCGCAGATGAGGAAGCTGAGCGCGCGAAGAAATTGGCGGCGATGCAGTTTAACGCCGATAGTCTGGAGACGGACCGGAAAGCGCGATTGGCGGAATTGGACGCGAGGGAAGCGAAACAGAGGGAGGAGGATGATCGGAAGAGGTCGGAGAAAGCGAGGTTTATTGGGAGTGTGAGGAAGGATGCGGAGGGTGTGGATTTGGGGCGGAGGTTGCAGGATCGGAGGGGTGGGATGGAGGTCGATTGAGAGCGAGTTTGTGGTGGGTCGATGAGTGTGTGCATTGATTCGGCGGGCTCGAACATGGAAATCAAGTAGGTCATGAATCGTGGCTCAACTATCATGCGATCATTTTTCATGCTGATAGCGATCTCGCTTCACCACATCTACGCTATCATTGGCGTCCAAGTCTGAGCAAGTAGACTTCTTGTTCATGTCTCATACTACATCATCTGTCGCTATCAGACATCCTACCAAACCCCCCTTAAGCCCAAGAAAAATGCTCAACATGTAAATACACATCCCTCACCACCTCCCCATTCCCACCCTTCAATACCTGAACCTGCTCCCCCGCCACAGCATTCGCCACATCGTTCTGCATACTCAGCGGTCCACAAACGAACACCCCAAGTGCACTCGGCGACGCTGCGACTTCCGTTCTGACCAAAGCGGGGAGATCCGGGCGGTGGGTGAAGTGCTGTGCTATCTTTGAGGCAGATGTGGTTGATGAGGAGGATGAAGGGTCGGAGGAAGAGCGGGAGAGGGCGGTCTGCTGGGCGGTTGGGGTCTTCTCGGGGATTAGGTGGGGTTGTTGGGATTGTGAGAGGAGGGGAGAAGAAGTGCCGGTATAGTATAGCTCGACGGCGAGGCCGGATGGGATTTTACCATGCCCGTATTCGGCGAGCAGCTCGGAGACGGATTCTGTGAACCAGTCTCGCGTTTCGACATCGCGGGTTGCTAGGATGATGCGCATTTGTGGATGGTTCGAAGCGTTTTGGTCGGGTTTGTCTGTGGGTGGGTCTTGTCGTAGCAGGAAAGCACTGAGGAGAGGAAGGATCCAACCTGCAGCTGAGCCGCCTGCGATGATGAGCTGGTGATTGAAATGGACGATCTTTTGGATGTCGATGCCACCGTATGGGCCATCGAGCATGACCCGCATCGGGGTGTTGGGATGCTGCTCGGCATAATGTGCTAGCCGAGCCGTCGTGCCGCCTCGAGGACGGATGTAGAAGACGAGCTCCGAATGGACGTCAGAGCTCCCCACAGCAGGTGCGGGAAGCGAGCACGCTGTGAAGGGATGGTTTGTCGAAGCGTGGACTCCCAAGCCCATGAAGCGAACGAAGAAGTGCTGGCCGATACCCCAGGTGGAGGTCGTGGGAACACGGACGCAGACGAAGCCGTTTGGTAGAAGGCTGATGTTGGCTTTGTGGTTGAGGCCGTGCTCGAAGTAGAGGCGAATTTGGCGATGGAGCCAGGAGAGGGAGAAGAGCACGCCGGTGGCGATGAAGTAGTCCCATGAGGAGAGGGTGTGGTCGCAGTGGAAGAAGAGGAAGAGGGTGAACACTAGGGCTGCAACGAAGTGGGAGAACTTGAACCATTCGTAGCTCAAGGATCTGAATTGGAAGAATCAGTATCACATGGTTCCGTCTCCTCAACAAAGGTTTCACTCACCGCAATGGTCCAAGCGAGGCGAAGGTCAGCCAACCTTGAGCGATAAGTGCCACTGTTCCCGTCCAGTAGAACACGGAAGTGTTCCAGCTCTCCACCATTGTGCCCTGCGAGATGTTGTATACGATGAACGGGAACGTATGGATCAATGCCGTGACGAAGAAGGCGTATGAGATCCATCGATGGAAGACCTGCAGCTTCTCATGGCTGACACCTGTCACGAGAGTGATCAGGTTACTCTTGCCCGCAGTTGCGAAGACGAAGGGCAGACAGCCAAGAGATAGCCAGCCAGATCTCGTAGCGATGGGCGGAGAGTTTCCAAACTTTGCGATGCTGGGCCAGTAGTACGGTTTCGGTGCCAGTGTCATGGTGGTGAAGTAGATGAATCCGATAGCTCCGAGAGCGAGGATTCCCAGTGGTGCGGAGTTCCAGTTCAGACCGTTGATGCGATAGGTCTTGTAGCTGAGGAATCGGTTTAAGGCGACGAGCTTACGAACGCTGTTCGATTGTCGGATCGAGCGTGATGTGAAGCTGTCGGCGAGATAGCCGATCGAGAACAAGATAATGGCAGTAAGAAAGAATGCAACCGTGGGCAACGCATATCGATGGTCGGCTTCGTACCTGCGAGCGAAATGTCAGACGTTGAATGATTCCCTTACAGCAGGACATCGTACCAGAATCTCCAGTATCCCTCTTGATATGTGCAAAGCTCCGTGTCGTTAAGTGAACATTCATACATCCGGTATGTCTCGCTGTATGGCTTGTCCAGCCACGGAGTGCCCATGTGCATCATTTCGTCCATATTTGGTAGTTTTTGTGTCCCAGAGACGTTGCGATACTGTGCTGTTGCGCCTTTGTGTCGATTTTACTGGCGAGTCGTCTTCACTTCCGCACTTTTTTCGTGCCGTCTTCTGTGGTTGAATAGCAGCTTGTCTGAACAAAGAAAGAAGGGTTCAGGTCATGTTGAAGAACAGATAATAGTGGAAGTCTTCCTACCAAAAAGGATCCGCATCTTGATGAGCAACTGCCAATCGTGACTGCAGCATTTTTGAGCAAGAAGGCGTTGCGGATCCCGCGTGGCACGGCACAGGTTTGAGCAGTTTTGGGAGGTGAAGTTGTTCTCGACCCCAAAGTTCGACGCTCATCCCGCATCAGATTGAGCAAGTTTGAGCGACTTCTCATCCCGCCGACCAATGGCATTGAAGAGGGCCATTGTGTGTGAACTGCACACCACACCGCTGCCACCACATGGCCGACATGTTCGTCGACATCCCGCATTGTCCGATGTGACGTGGGTCCCTTGTAGCGTTGAAATTGATCTGGTCATGGATGTGAGGTGAGCTTGATCTGACAACTTGACATCTCTCCTTGCCTTTCACCTTCCATCTCGCTGCTACGATACTCGGCATACAATACACCACCGGATTCGACACAGAGACGTCGCAAAGATGGACATGAGCGGAATGAACATGGCTACTTCAACCATGCCAATGGACAGCATGGCCACATCGACCGCTTCCTCAACGAACTCCATGACCAACGGCACCATGCACTCCGGAATGATGATGTCCATGTCAGAAATGATGATGGTCTTCTTCACCTCGACCTCCACACCGCTATACTCGAATGCCTGGACACCTACCTCCGCCGGACAATACGCCGGAACATGCATCTTCCTCATCGTTCTCGCGGTCATCATGCGAGGGCTCATCGCGTTGAGGTGCAGCTTTGAATATCTCTGGGATCGATCGGCTGGAAGGCAGAACGTGGATGCGCTGCGACGGATGCCGACGAATGTGAAGGAAGACGTTGCGGCGCCACCGACTGCTGGGCAAAGGCGGCCGTGGAGGATCAATGAGGCTGCGGCGAGGGCGTGTCTTGATGTGGTGTTGGCAGGAGTTAGCTACTTACTGTGAGTGTTTTTCTACCGCTCCGGTCGATGAGTTCGAAGACTGATGTGTGATGCAGCATGCTGGCGGTAATGACGATGAACGTGGGATACTTCATGGCGGTCCTCGGAGGCGTGTTTCTCGGAAGCTTCATTCTCGGAGGAAGAGTTGGAGGGCCTGTGACACATTGAACCACTCTGCTTATGGTCGAATTGATATCAGCGGGCGGTAGCCGATCTGGCTCTTGCGTGCATGAATGAAGATGGTATCGATGGTAGGATGGGAGGAAAAGTCATAGAGGATTTCCATGGCGGCAGCAGATCATGACTGTCGAAGAACTCTGGCCATAGTCTTCGAACGGAGGGCTTCTCATGAAATTGTATGCGACTCTTGTGTATCTTCGCATGAAGGTCCAATCCTGCCGTGTCTGCTGCTGTTGACCTTGTGTATGATAGCGCCCAGAGTAAGTTAGCGGACATGCCAGATACCTTAGGCCTTCAGGCGAATCAGCATGCCATGAAGTCCTGAAATTCATTGGCATGACATGACTCCGTGGCTCCGCTCAGATCGCACCAAGTAGCTTGGATTCACTCCATAGGCCCGGATCGTACAGTGTGTGTAGGAGTGTGTGTAGGAGAACGAAAGTGTCGATGGTCACTGCTTTGCTTCCGCGAAGAAATGTCTCCTGTATTGGATGTCCGTTCTCTGGCGCAGACCATGCACACCAGGGCACCGGCGCCCGACGCATGCGGTGCTGTTTGAGCGGGCGTAGGGAGTTACCAAACGGTCATGAACTTAGGCCCGCAGGACAAGATTGACCATCGTGCGATCCTGTAGCAGTCATGCACAACTGCAGCTCTCTTGATCTTCATCGCATTCAAGCCTCAGGCAGCAATCAACGGCACCACCCGTCGCGACTTCCCTCTGAAAGCTGAATGGCCACACATGCCAAGGCTCCGCCGAATTGCCCACACCAAGCCGACTTCAGAACTTCGAACTTTGCCAAAGCACGAGTTGCGCAACGACTGTGAGTGCCGCATACACAACTCTGCGCATCGACAAACCTGCTGACAAGATACAGAAAACTTTTCTCACCGACGTACGCACCGAATTACGCCTTCCGAACCTCGATCCAACGACTGACAGCACTTCTTGCAGCCACCGAGAAATCTTCCACCGTCACAATGGGTCACGCCGCAGGTCTCCGCGCTGGCACTCGCTATGGTTAGTCTTCACTGGGAGGAAATTTGCTGGGAAATGGGTGGAAGGGGAAAATGCGGAAGATTGGAAGAAGGAGAAAGGAATTGGACATGGAAGGACAATTGGCTAACGCTGTGGGACAGCCTTCTCTCGCGACTTCAAGAAGAAGGGTATGATCGCTCTGTCGACCTACCTCAAGCAATACAAGGTCGGCGATATCGTTGATGTCGTTGCCAACGGTGCCGTGCAGAAGGGCATGGTATGTGGAAATCTTCAAGAACCAGCGCAAAGCCACCACACGGCAAAGCGCTGCGACATTGACCTTCTCACTAACACCCACCACAGCCATACAAGGTCTACCACGGAAAGACAGGTGTCGTCTACAACGTCACAAAATCCGCCGTCGGTGTCATCCTCTACCGCCAGGTCGGCAACCGCTACATCGAGAAGCGCATCAACGTCCGCGTCGAGCACGTCCGCCACTCCCGATCCCGAGACGAGTTCCTTGCCCGTGTCAAGACCAACGCCGCCGCAAAGCGCACCGCAAAGGAGACTGGCGAGCGCGTCTACCTCAAGAGACTGCCTGCCCAGCCAAGAGAGGCACGAACTGTCTCTGCCAAGGACAACAAGCCGGAGAACGTGGCACCGACCGCATACGAGACCACCATCTAGAGCATTCGAGCATGGGTTTTGGCGCTATTATGTGGACACGGTGTGGAAATGGCTTTTCGCGGCTGGTTGTTATGAGATGGACGATTCGCGCGGCTGGTTGAATGCTGTGGAATCGATCGGACCTGGCCTCTTTTCTCTTTGTCTCCGTAGCAAGCGAATCGACTGTGCTTGAGGGGCAAGATCAGACAAAAGACAGAAAGCAATTTTCTTGCCAAACATTGCATCTTTCCATCATCAACGAGGCGAAGTGCACATTTCTGATACCTCCACGTCTCCGCTTGGACCGCACCGCACAACTTGAACTCCGGTATCTCGCGTAGATTGCACACTCCAGCCACCAGAGTCCGACACATGCGGTACAATTTGAGCGGCACTAAGGAGATACCGTACTGTTTCAACATTGACCCTCTCACAGCAGATCTCGTCACGTGGGACAGTCATCGCAGCTTCAGGTTTACCCAGCTCGAACTTCAACTCCAACCCATCAACTTCACCTCGACATCCACCACCAAGAAAAATCAAAACCCAACCACACCATGTCCCCATCATCATCCCAACTCCCCTCATCAAAGCCAGCACCATCTCCAACAAAACGACAACCCTCCCCATCAACATCCCATCCTCCTCAACCCTCCTCACAAGTCCACTACACAGTCTTCATCCGCCTCCCCTTTCCCCGGGCCCACTTCACCGACCCACCAGCTTCCACGTGGTCCGCATCTCGCGACCGTCAATTATGGAAGCTCATCTCCACTTCGGGCGGTAATGCAGGCAAAGAGGGGTTGGATTGGGAACGATCGGCGAAGGAATTTGACGTCGAGTTGGACTTCTTGTTGATGCAGGCGGCTTGGTTGAGTGAGCGGCATATGGAGAGGATGAGGAGGATTGTGCCGAAGATGGGTGGGGAGAAGATGGAGAGGGGTGGGAGTGGAGGGAGGGCGGGAGGTAAGCGTTAAAGTTCTTCCCGCTGCATCCAATTCTTGTCAGCTGCGCTTTCGCTATGCCGATGTTGTTCTCTCGATTCTACTCTCTCTATTTCGCTGCCTTGTCGAGAAGCTGACCGACATTCCATCTCTCAGACTCGAATATCGCAGCCTCAACTACTACACCGCTCGCAAGTGGAGTCGGTGGCGACGGCGCAGACTCATCAACTCGGACTCTCACTTCAGCTGCACCACCGCCATTCTCACGTACACCCTCCGGCGGCACCGTCACGCAGAGCAAAGTCTCTGCCCACGCATCACGCAATTTCCGCGGCTCCAGCAGTTCTGGCCGCCGGCCTGTTCTTGCCACTACTCATGATGACGAGCTCCAGAAACAAGATGCTCTGGATCATGAAGGCGCCATTTCCACATCTTCCGAGTCGGAGGAAGCGTTCTCGCGGCGCAGTCCTGCGTTCCGTCGACCATTGATGTCTGCGAGCACGAAGAAGACCAAGCAGTCCGCTCTCGCTACTACCCTTGGCTCAGACGGGGACGGCGACGATGACGACTACTCGAGCGGAGGCGGATATCTACCCTTCGCCTCGACCACATTCGCGAAGTCCACCGAAGGCTCGGCGGCAAAAGAAGGTTCGGCAGCGACCTTGCGAAAAGCCAACGTGGCGGCAGGAACTACGTCTTCGGAAGCATCAGGTTCCGCTACCGCCACAGCATCTTCATCAAAACCTCAAATTACCAACACCTCGCGCTTCAAGAATCCTCAGCCAGCATACTCCGAATCCTCGCCCTCTCCTCCGACATCCTCCGTCCACCCACCTCGCCCATCCAACCCCACAGTTACAGCGCCGAAAACAAAGTCCATCCCACCCCCACCCTCTCAAACCCAGCGACAACCCAACACACCTAGCAAAACCCCAAGCGAAGCAGAATACCACTCCCCCACTTCAATCGGGAGTTCTTTTTCCGACCTGGAAGATGCAGGCGTGACGCGTAGCGCATTGGAGGAAGCGGTGATGAGTAATGTCCGAGGAGGGACTTGGAGTGGGATTAGTGCAGCGGGAAGTGGAGGGAGGGTGGCGAAGGGGTTGAGGGACGTTCTTGGAGGCGGCGGAGGAAGGCGGTGAGAGTGGACAGTGGAGGGCAGAGGGTGGAAGCGATGTGGGGGATGGAGGAAAGCAGCTGAGCAAAGGGGAGAGGTGGGCCGAATGGGATGTCATTTCGGAAATCCAGATCTTGGGAGCTAGCGCGGTGTTGGCAGTGCATTGCAGTGATTTCTCTTGATCGCATTGGTTCCGTGGCAGTCGTCAGACACAATGGTACAGGAGTGGAGTGGCGATAAAAGCTCAAGGCACTGGTCCTGTGCCTAGCTGAGCGTTCCCTCTCATACTTCCATCCCATGGTCGACAGAGTGGGACCAAGACGTCTACGCAGCTACGCCAAAGATCACTTGCCCTCTGTCAAAGAGTCTTCACCTCAACTGTCGAGAAGTCAACCCAGCCATTCCAAAACTTCGTCGACGTTCCATCATCCCATCAGCTTCTTGCCAACTCGACGCATCACAAAGACAAGCACAAGCCATTCGTACCGCTAATTCGAGCCCGTCTCATCGACAAGCAACAGTCGTCCACACCTCTTCCCCTTCCTCTGTCCCTTCTCACTCGCCAGGAGGAGACAGACCTCCACCTCGACTCACAAGACTGCTCGAGCCCTCGCCTCGAGCGTCGGCACAGGGGCTGTACGCTACAGCTGCCTCGTCTGCTGCGACCACTCCTGTGTCCTCCGCAGGTGTGTGGCGATTCTCGCTCCTCTAGATGGGACCAAGTGTGTTGTGTTCAGGACGGAGAGATGAGTGCACCGCACGCAGAGCCTGATGACATGAGATTTGAATGACGACAATCCGAAGCCGCCGTTACGATCGTACAGTCTTTGATGGAACTTGCAGAGACCGTTCCCAAATTTCCCTGCCATGCAATGATCCAGATACCCGTGTCTCTTTACCTAGGGTTAGGGTTACCCGCGCGTCTCTCTCCTGTTCTCGTCTCGCTTGTCAATCCATGAAAGCACACATTCGTACCACAAAGCCACCTCGTTGGATCAACCTGCAAAAGGTCGTAGTAGCGGACACACAGCAGCGAGTCGAGGGAAGAAGACATGCCGCAGGGCGACATGGACTCGCACCTTTCCGTCGGGACACCGTCAAGCGATGTCGAGCGAACTCCTCCTTTCTCCCTTCCTTCCCACACAACGTGAGCGGATGATACGGTACCACTCGAAAGCAGTAGAAATGAAAGCTCATCGTTGCGTCAAGTACAGTAGTCTCACGGGGGTATATGCAGCGATCAGTCCCTCCCATTCTCTCCTCCCATTCTCTCCTCCCATAAAACAAACCACTTCATGTATTCTTTCGTGGTCATCCACTCCCTTCCCGACCGCATAGTCGCTCGCTTCGCTGGGAATCAAGAAAAAATCAGAAAATCAAGGGCATATCGCACACAGTCGTCGGTTGGACATCGCATCGCTCTCCCACTCTCGCTCTTCCCTCACTCTCTCCCTCCGGTCTACGCATGAACGACTGTGACGTCGGTCGTCTCGCTCTTCACGTTGTCGTGGTCGTTGTCTCCTGCTTTCTTCGCAGTCTGGCCGTGTTGATCGTGGCCATTTCTCCTCGTCTGCAATTTTCCTCGTCTGCCTCCTTTATCGCGAGCCGCCTCCGTCGTGGACCTCATGCGTCGGCCATCTTTACATGATATTGCAGCATCCCTCCGCCGACTTGTCGCCCTTGACGTTTTTGACCTGTAGTGCCACGCGCGCGGCTTCTGTAAAGGCCTCGTTGACGCCGCGGTTCTTCATCGCTGAGCATTCTGTCGCATCCCACAAATGTCAGCAATATTCTTCTCCAAGTACTCCACAATCATCCACAGTCTTTCAAGGTGGTCAACTCACCAAGATACCTCAACGCCTTAATCTTCTCCGCCACCGCCAACCCCTGCTTATAATCAATACACTCCCTCTTGACCCCTCCTTCCGCTCCACCCTCATCATCGTCCTTCCCCACCTCCCTCAAGTCACACTTCAGCGCGACCAACACGAGTCGTACATCCGGACAGTTCTCCGCTATCTCGCCCACCCACTTGGACTCCACGTTCTCCAGCGAATCCGGCGAGTCGACGCTGAAACACAGCATGATGGCGTGCGTGTCGTCGTAGGAGAGGGAGCGCAGACGGTCGAATTCTTCTTGCCCCGCGGTGTCCCAGAGGGAGAGTTCGACGTGGACGTTGTCGATGAAGATGTCGTGGACGTAGTTTTCGAAGACGGTGGGTTCGCTGTGTGAGGGGGGATATGTGTCAGTCTTGCTGGCTCGCTTGCGTGGAGGAAGGTCTTGTTGAGCGACTCACTATACAGTCGGAAAGTATCCGCGCGTAAAGACGTTGAGCAGGGAGGTCTTGCCGCAGGCTCCGTCACCACTACATCGCCAAAGAATGAATTGTCAGTTGCTTGTCCATGCGAATACCAATGTCTTGTTTCTCCGCTCTTGCGAACCCGACCAATGTCTCGGTCAGGCGCATCCCGAGACCTGCGGGGAGAGAGGGTATATTCCACCTACAGTAACACCAATTTCCGCTGCACCGTCTTGCTACCACCACAAAGCGCCGGCATGATTGTCGAACTCGTGAAAAGAATGTTATGCGCGTCGTGCGAATGAATGTGTATTCGTCGTCGTTGAGGTGTGAAAGTCTGGTCGTCGAGTCGAGTCGAGGTACTGGTACTGGCGGCGCGCACCAGGGATGTGGAGAGGGAAACGTGGTCGTCGGCGCGCGGGAGACGGACGGGTCGCGGCAGTAGTGAGAGTGAGGTGTTCGGATCGCGATGTGTGTCGGGTTGGTGGTGTGAGAGTGGGAAGATGCAGGTGGGCGGAGTCTGAGTTCGAGCAAGCGGTTGTTGTTGCTGTAATGAGGTAATCTCCAATCTCCGGTCGGGGGGGAAGGAGAGCTGATGTTTAAAGTTGGTTGGTTGCACTAGATGGAGGGATTCAGGTACAAAGGCGAAGTTTGATGGTCTGTGATGCTATTGGCGTCGATGCTTGCAATTGCTCGTGATGATTGAGAAGATGGTCGATGTGAGTAGTAGTCGGATAAAAGGACGTAGACTCAAGTCTCACAGACCGGATGAGGCTGAACCCGGCTCCGGAACATGGTGACCGGCATATGATCTACATATAGTTCCAGTCGTCACCAAGAAATCCCACGTCCATATCCCTGCCACCCCTTTGCAGGAATCATCCATCTTATTATTAGGACCAACTTTATAGACCTCGAAAGGTTGGCTATAGGTACAGGCAAGTCGACCTCACCTTGCTAGAGGAGCGACGATTCACACCGGGACATGGCACGATAGGACGATCTAGAGTTCTAGACCAACCCAGCTAATTTCGCTGGTGTGGAGTCGTCCGCTGCCTGGAATAGGAAGGAGGTTTGGCACCGGTCTCCACTCGACTCGATCGTGCGGCGTGCCCGTCCAGCACTGCAATATAGATGAATACCGGTGGATGATCGCGAGGTCAATGCCGACTATACTTTGCTCACCATGAGCTCATGCAGAGTCGAAAGGTCCGGAAAGAAGGAGCCAGGCATTGGCTGCGGGGTCGACGACGTCCTGCTGGAGAGCTTCTCCTCCTCAAAGCTCTCCCTTTCCATCGACTGATCAGCTGTGGTCGGACTGAGAAGCTCGGCTGAGACGACAGCAGAGGCGGAGTAACAGCGAGTGCCTCATGATCGACGAGTTACATCGGTAGAATGTGAGTGTGAATTGCTTTTGATTCTTATCGTTGCTTCTACGACCCCATCTCTACTGTTCCTACCTTCCTCAAAATTGTCCTCTCCAAAAAGACACACTCTACCTCTTCACGTCAACAATGTCCGTTCCCCAATCCGGCCGCCTCCACCCCAAAATCGCCCTCATAACCGGCGGCGGCATGGGTCTAGGCGAAGGCATCGTCCGTAAATTCGTGACCGAAGGCGCTCGCGTCGTGATTTTCGAGATCGATGCCGCCGCTGGCGAACGCGTTGCCGCTTCCCTGCCCAAAGACAGCGTAGCACTGTACGTCGGCGACGTCACGAGTGAAGCACACTGGCTTGCCGCAGTACAGATGGCGGTGGATACCTTCGGCGGGTTGGATGTGGTGGTGAATAATGCTGGGGTGGTGCATATTAGTGCTGTAAGTCCGCCGCATTATTCGTTGTGTGCGGATGAAGACGAGGCATTGCTGCTGCTGCTGCTGCTGATGATATGTAGCCATCCCACGAAGTCCCACAATCCGAATACGACCGCATCATGACCACCAACATCACACCCCTCTACCACTCCCTCGCTGCCGCCCGCCCCATCTTCACCGCCCAGCACTCCGGCGTCTTCATCAACATCTCCTCCATCTCCGCGCCTCGTCCCCGCCCCAACCTCGTCTGGTACGCCGGCTCCAAAGGCGCGGTATCCGCAATCACGAAAGGTCTAGCGGCGGAACTTGCTCCTTTCAACGTTCGGTGTAATGCAATTTGTCCCGTACTGGCGGATACAGGGATGGTGGCCCCGGTGCTAGGGGGTACGGACTCGGAGGAGGGCAGGAAGGTGGTGGTCAAGGGGATTCCGTTGGGGCGGATTTGTCGGCCGGAGGATGTGGGGAATGCGGCGGCTTGGCTGGCGAGTGAAGAGGCGGGATTTATTACGGGGATCGAGTTGCCGGTTGATGGGGGGAGGGCGTTGATGTGAGGGTCGTAATCATGTTATGTCGATCGTTCACAAGTATGCATTCGTCTCAGTCAAGTGTTGAAACCAAAGCCTGGAAGTCAGATGGACGAGCTTGTTGATCCGAGCACGAGGAACGTCACCATGCGACCATGCCCTGATTGAAGTACAGTTCGATCGAATGTGGCACAGACGATGCCATGTTCTTGAAGTTGAGTAATGAGCTTGAGTCTTCATGACGACAGGGGCCTTTGGATCTTCCAGCGAGCAAGAAGAGCACCAGTGCTTCGAATACCCGCTTTCCAGTCGGACAGACAACTTCCGAGACGATGAAGAGCCAAGCGAACGCTGTTGTTGCTTCCGCTAGTGAGGTGATATCATATCAGTGGTACATTTGGTATGGCCTCCACGGGGATAGGTTGGTATTGGTGAGACACCATCTTCAACCGGCAACGAAACCAGCAAGAGCTTTGTCCGCTACCTGCAAGCCGACTGCGATCGTAGGTCCCTAGAGGGTCAAGTCGTAAGGCGAGTCTGGTCGAGTGCTGCGGAGACTGGCGGCAGCGGACCCCTTCAAACTGGTGAGATCGACGACTTCTACTGGCCTTGCGAGGGTCTGAGGAAAGATCTGAGCAGGTACCTGAGCCTACTCAGGCGTGGCCTTCGTGATCGTGTGAGGGATCCTGGCCGAGAGATTGTGGGATCAAAGTCTGAAAGGGTAGATCGAGCGGGAGGCCGCTGCACAGTGTACATGCACTTGAGAAAAGCATGCTGGCAGAGAAGAGAGAAAGGTTAGCAGGACGTGAAAGCCAGGTAGCCGACTATGACAATTGCTGTGCAGGTAAACGGGCTAGACAGGCTGATATCATGTATCGATTAGTTAGCAGGACATGCCAATGGTCAGGACGGGTGGGTCAGAAGGACAGGCTAATCTCATGTAGAGACACGTTAGCAGCGCAGGCTGACAGGTGACGCAGCTAGATTTAGACTTACCAGTAGTAGTTACAGACCGTCTAGCAGAATGCCATATCAGATGGTGTACATATCGCTCGAAGAACGACTGGGGATTTTCCTTGCCCTGTGTATGGAGCAAGCTCAGGACCGGTCAAGCGGGAGCCATGTTCGTCGCCATCATGAGCCACTGGACAAACAATTTGCAACCTCGGAATTGAGATCAACGATAGCGAGTTCGTGACCAATAGATCGACGGATGCCCAAAGGGCACTGCTTCCTCTGCTGCTGGCCCGCTGTGGAGGCAGCCAGGCGACGCCACTAGGCCAAGTTGCGGTGTCGGAATCGAGACGTGGTCAATTTGTCAGTCGAGAATTTCACGACATGCTATACCTTTGCGTGGAAGATGCGACTCACGGTATCGTCTGTGCCTATTGAAGGTCTCTCGGATGTTTGTGTCACATTCTGAACATGGCTTGGCGAGCGATTTCAAGGCTCAGCACGGTCGTGATTTGGCGGACCGAGATCATCCTCGCGTTTGAAGATTGTCGAAGACCACAGCAGTCGTCCATTTTCCAGAAGTTGCATAAGCATAGATAGCATGCCACTTCGGTGCCGGCGTTCTTATCGGAGTTCGAATCACCGTTCGAGATCAGGCAGCCACATGCGGAGTTCGGCTTCGGCTTTCGTCGATCCACGCACGGCATTTCACTGGAAGATTGGAGGCTGAGAGGACGTGTAATAAGTTGTTGCCTTATATTTGAGAAGGACAACCTGTGTTTCCTTCTTGATTCTTGCCATTCCAGAATGCAAATGCTTTGTTTCGATTATCCAGGGCTGTGTCACTCAGCGAGCGACTCTCATCGTGTACCGTTCTTTTTGGATCGCTGCTTGAACAGGCCATCGAGTTGCTGGAATCCGCTGCAGAGTCAGTCTACTATGCAACGAGCACTGAAGCATTGGCGGTCGGCCGTGGCTGTCTGGAGGGCCAAAGAGGTACGCTTGGGAAAATGAAAGTGTCGAGCCTCCGCGCATTTTCATGTCGCAAAAACAGGGTGAGTACCCGCGAAAACATCGTCCGCATGCCATCAGACGATGTCGAGAATTGACGTGGTGTAGATGAAGGAGGTGCGGTCTGAGGTTCGAGGTCCGTTCCAACGTCACCTCCTCAATTCAGCGCGGCCGAAATTTCGGCGCTAGCTATACGAGTCTTACGAGGCGCATGTGAAAGGCATTGCTGTCGGTCAATACAAGAGGTATGCTAACTTACCTGAATGCCTTGATAAGGTGCCATGCTAATGGATTTACACTGCTTAGCAAGCTGGCATGCCGGCGTACTTGGACATGCCAACAAGGCGTCATGCCAACCTACCGATACGCCTCAGAATGCGGCCCTGCCAATGGACATGTACATTCTTTTGACGGTGGCATGCCAGAGCACATGTACGGATATACATGCCGACTTTCCTGTGTACTTGTACGCCTGGGTAAGGTGTCGTGGCAACGTACATGTGCTGCTTGACAAGGCGTCATGCTAACTTGATGGAACACCTGAAGACGGATGATTGGAAAGGCTTTCTCTTCATTACATTCGTTACATACAGCAACCTCCAAGCTTAACAGGACAGAGCCGGGCAGCCAATCTGGGTGCCATACGGATCCGGGCCAGCAATGCCAGCAATCTGGAACACAGCATTGACAACACCACCGATACCCTCGCCGGCGATGAGACCTGCTGCGATCGCATAGCCGTAAATGTCGAAGCTCTGCGGGTTCTTCTTGGCCCACCACCAGGCCGGAAGAGCGCCCATCATCATTGCCAATCCGTAGTAGGTCTGGGGAAGGACGAAGGCAAGGCCGATACACATCATGTTGGGGTGGTATGCCTTGTACTTCTCGAATCGTCCATTGTATGCGTAGTGGCGCATGATGATCATACCAGCTCCGAAGATTGAAAAGATGATAGAGAAGATGCCACTGCTGGTCGGGACCGGGAAAGTTGGGTCGGTCATGGCGACAGCGACCGCACGCCAAGCAGCAACTGATGGAGCGCTGAAAGGACACGTCTCGGCTTCTGGATCCAGGATACACGGGTAGGCCTGGGCGAATAGGATGAACAGGGCCGGGGCCAAGAAACAGGCGACAAGTGTTCCGAGACCCTGTGCGAGCCACTGCTGCTTGGGGCTGGTCTTCAGGAGGAAGCCAACACGGAAGTCACCGACCAAGTCGGACGCCTGGTTGGCACCGATCGAGGCCAAAGAACCACCAAGCAAGTTGAGCTTCTGAGCGCGAGGAGGAGCCCAGCCTTCTCCCTTGGTGGCGCCGCCGAGGACGATCTGAGAAGCTTTCGAGGCTGCGGTAAGGGGAGTGATGTCAGTCACACCAGCGCACTGAACGGCGAGGAGAGAGAAGAAGAAGGCCAAAAAGATGGAGAGGAGGGACATTCCAACGGGCATGTCGAACTGGACCGCCATGACGACGCACGTCATGATAACGACCAGAACCAGGAGAGGAGCCCACATCCACCACTTGACGAGTTGGCTCTCCTCGGCGAAGTCCTCAACAAGGTGGCCCTGCTGTTGGGCTCCACGACGTTCGAGGCCGGGTTGAGGCTTGCCCATCTTGGTCATAGCCTTGTTGATACCAGCACAAGAGCCACGGTAGATAGCCTTGCTGACGTGGACGAAGACCTTGTACTGGAGACCAAGCTCAACGAAGGAGACGACAATCATCATCAAAACACCAGGCCAGAGAAGCCAGAAACGAGGGCTGGGAGTCTCCTTGTTGGAAGCCGCAAGACCGAGAGAGTTGAAGTTGGTGAGAGGTGCCCACTTCTCCATACCAAGCTCTGGGTCGGCGTATGGCTGGCGACCGAAAGCTGCTCCGTAGTGAACGAGACATGGTCCGATGATACCCCAGGCGAGGACGGATCCGGCGTAGAAGGAGACAGCAGGGTTGGGGCCGACGAGCATGCCAGCACCGATAAAAGCCGGAGTCCACTCAAGAACCCAGCCCCAGGACTCAGCAGCAAGAGCGTTACCCTTGTATCCTTGCCAGATGTAAATCCAGGTGAAGAAGTGCCAGTCCCAGATGATACCAGTGGCGTACTGGGAGACAACACGGAGTACCAGGGCTCCAGAGAAAGCAATACCGAGAGCACGCATCTTCAGCTTGGCGATGTTCTCTCCAGTGGCGGCCATGTGCATGGCACGAATCGTCATGGCGGTCGCAGCAGGAGTTGGGAAGATCAACTTCAACTCGCGGGCGACGTAGATGATGAAGAACTTGCGGAGAGGCGTGGACATGGTGAATCCGAAGTAAGCACCCACTTGAAGGAGTCAGCGAAGTCCACGTAATCGAGATGGACTGTACGAACCAATGGTCAGGGTAATAAGACGGCTGAAATCCTCCTTGGGAGTCTCAAGAAGTCCAAGCTGGTACAGGGCTGGGATACCGGAGATGAAAACACTGCTCAAACCGCCTGCGGCGGTCGCAACGGTCTGGACAATGTTGTTCTCACGAGGGCCAAAATCTCCGCCAAAGATAGGAAATTTCTCGGGGAGAGCACGTCCAAGAGGCTTCAACACGGCGAAACCAATGACTAGTCAGAATGGTCAGCAAAACTCCCGAAACGCCCTGAATGACAAGCATCTTCGTCCCGGCCTATACTTACTGGCTCCGAAAAGAGAGGCACCGAACGTCCAACCAGTCTTGAGACCGAGGTAGACATTCGAGGCGTTGACCAGGGCACCGCAGATGGAACCGACAAGAAGGGCACGAATAGTGACAATAACCTTGCGCTCATCCGGGAGATCCTCGAATGGAGTGAAGGGATCCTGGATGTGGTACTCCTCGCTGAAGTCATCCTTCTCGAGCTCGCCCACGTAGTTGTGGACGGCCTTCTCATCGAAGTTCCGCTCGGATCCGGAGGATCGGTTGCCATCAGCGTCGGTGTGAACATTGAAGACATTGGTCTTCTCGGTCAATGGAGGGACCTGGAGATGCTGTCAGCTTTGGGAACACACACCGCCTTGCCAGTGCGCACGACATACATCTGGGTTGATGTGGCCCATAGGGTCGATCTGACGATCGATCACTTCGTTGACGTTCGCCATGGCTGTGTCTGGTGTCTAAAGATGACAAGAAACGGGACGATAGCTCGCGAGGTCGAAGGCCGGGGAGGCCACGGATTACTTATTATGCTGTGATTACGACCGGACATGGTACAATCTGGACCCCTGCCGCACGAAGGTCAAAGTTGCATTGCAGCCGATGGAACCCTGAGCACCGACGATCTTTAGCTTTGGCGATTGGACTAGCTCCAGACCGAGTACTCAAGCAGCCTTAGCGGCCAATCCTATGCCATAGAAGCTCGGTGAAAGGTCTTATCACCTTCCCAATATGGGCAAGTCCCGCCCATCTCGTCTTTCGCGGGGACAGCTTGGTTGGATTCTGAGGGCGGCAAGAAGGCTGGATAGGGCAGGCAGGTCGCTGCTAGGTTCTGCGGCGCTGCGTGGCTTCAAGAACATATTTTGCATCCATGAAATCCCTGCGAACGACGGCCCCAGCAAGCGTCCAAACTACGACCTCGTGGCAGACAGGCTATGCTGGTATATACGGCTCTATCGCGACGCCGTCCGCTCTGGCAAATTTTGCTGGTAGGGCTTGATAAGAGCCGGGAGTCGAACGAATGGGAGGGTTGGTTCGACCGAGGCGTTATCCGATATGTCTGTGGCGGGACTATCTTGGAGAGGAGCATAGCTTCGTCCTTCCTTCTTTCAGCCGCGACTCCGTGGTCCAGTGCCCGGATAGAGAGCTGTTGCAGACGATAGCCGCCACACCTCTCGTGTTCAACTTGGCGCCAAGTGATCCTACACTTGGCGAGATCACTTGCCATGTTACGTACAACTCCGCCGGCGTGTCGATGCTTTGGATGGTCCTGGATGAAGACGGTCCGTTTCACGAAGCCATACTCCCGCAGCAGACACCGCAGACTCTGGAAACGGACAGCAGTTCGTACGGCGATTCTGCTCTTCGAAGTCTGAGACCATTCCACAAACCTGTCCACATCCCGCGAAATGCATACAGAAGTAAGCGACATGCTTGACAGTATGCCAAGATTGTCTCCATCGGGTGCGCCGGCGAACCCCCAAGAAAGGCAAAGAGTGCGTTCAAGACTGTGCGTACGATTGGTCTTTGCGACTTTTTTACCCGACGGTTCACGGTATCCGCCACCAGATTTGCTTCTCTCGTCTTGCTTCCCCGCAAAGTCGCAAACAGCCCTGATGGGCGGACTGAACTCTATGCATGCCACGGCGGAAGCATGTCAACCAACTTGCGTGACGATGGCGAAATGCGGTTCGTGGCAGCTGTCTCGAGCATCGGGATGCATCGAGTTCGCAGCTTATACACGGCTACCCACGGGCAAAAGCGATAAGAGCATTGTGTCAGTCTTGACGCCGGCGGCACAGCAATACAATCTCGATGGTCCTGCGGTGGGAAATTCGCCAGATATCACCATTCGGCCCATCGCGAGAAACCACGCTTGCAAGCCGTGTCTCCACCGCATGGAGCGCTCTCGGCGTGCTCCGATTTCGACAGCTCGTACTTTCGGATCCCCTCTTGCACGTGCTCCAACGTGCTCAGCTTCCTTTCCTGGAACGGGGAGAGAGTCAGGGAACCGGTTTGTCTTGCACTTTATTCCACTCATGTGGCATTGATGGCCATCGTACCAAGCGATGGGATTTCGTTGCAGTGGAGAGTTCACTAAGTCGCTCTTCATGGTGGATTAAATGCTTCGTTTTCTCAGGGACAAATACAGGGCAACATCTCCGGAGTCATGCAGCGAAGATGTTGAAGACATGGCGAAGGCTTCGAGAGCTGTTGGCAAATGCTTGTGGCGTTCATGGCCAAAAAGCTTCCTTTCGGATCCAACCACTCCGAAAAGTTCTCGTTGCCGTCGCCGTTCGTTTTCTTTCCTCCGACCGCCACCAGATGATAGACGAAAGATTATGGTAAACTTGTACGAGGTGTAAGTTCGATAAGTCGTATGTCGCTTGCAGTGAACGGTAGAAGGAAGAAGATGCAGCGTCGCCAAGCACGACGACGTTCAGCTCGTGGAAAGGATGTGGCGTTGGAGGCGCTTCCTTCACATCCTTCACGCTACGTCTGAAGAGGAAAGTCCTTAAGGTCAGTATGTCTCGTGACTACTGCTATCACTTGGCAGTTGTCGAGCTCGCTGGGTCGCTGTACCGCAGGATTCTGGAGAGGCTGCGGAGAAATAGTCTATGGTCATCTTTGAGGTTATGTCCGCTGCTTGCCACAATTGACTCCAACCGGGTCTTCGAGCCATGCTACGAAATCGCCGTTTCTGCTTTGCATACTGCTATGCTTGCTTGCTTGGTTGAACGCGGTGCTCGAAGGCTGACCTTCTGATACGGCGTCCCTGATCAGGAGTCCATTGATGGCTTAGCTTGACTGCTGACTTGAATGCGCGGCGTCGGACAAGGTCCTCGCCGGCCTCGTGACTCGCAAGACGCATATAACAGCGTCCGAGATCGTGCTCTGGTAGAAGATGCCTTGGTAGATGCTGCAGAAGTGGCTGGCGGGCTGCGAGACGTAGACTCGGGCGTTGGCGGGCACGCGATGTTGTCCTTGAAGCCGTGGCACAAGGTTCTTTTGGTGTGTGGGTGCAATTTGTTTGACGCAATCACGGCTGACAATGTCGAGCTTTCCAGACTGACTGCTGCCCTGTGGCTGGAACAATCATATCGCGGACATGTCGATCAATGGCCTCTGCTGTTCATACACTGGACTGTAGGAAAGTTGCACCAAAGAGAGCGCTGCTCGTGGCCTTGTGCACAATGTGACTTCCATGAAAAAGCCATACTTACCTGCGGCACTACGCGCGGTGCAGACAACGCGAGTGGTATACTCAGACTGCCCTTGGCTCACAGACCAGGCTGGTATTGCTCTTCTCTCGAGTACGCAGCTTGTACACCAGCAGGTACTGTGTATTATAGCCTTGCATAGTTGCAGCCTCAATACCATTCGGCGGTAGTATACCTCTCTCCAGACAGGCATTGTGACGACGCACGTCCAAGCTTAAAGAGTGTTGTACATGTTGTGAAGCGTCTCATTGACATGTTGACCAACCAAGTTCAGCGACCTTCAAAAGACCGCGATGCCCATTCCTGTCGCAACACTCAGTGTATACATCGTTCATCTTTTGCTAGCGCAACGCATGCAATGGCTCGAATGTTCGCCCTGACCTGCTCTGACATCGGCATTATTCTGTTGACTTTGCACTGGACGTTCCAAGGGGCGATCGTTGGCGACGGCAGGCTGGCCAGAGCCCTTTTGTTTGCGGGCAACCGGACGTCGTTCAATCGGGAGCATTCTGTCGGCTTCGTCGTCGAACGCCGGTAGCGCGATCATCATCGAGTGGCGACAATCGCATTGAACATACGAAGTGAGGGGTCGTGTGGAATAAGAAGGACTTCATTCCATCATCGTGCACTTCCATCGTTACCTTACTTCCAGCACACGTGACGCCAAGAATTGCCACTTCCCCACGGCTCACACTTGCAAATCTCATCGCCACTGCTTCACCAACTGCACCCTCAGCGCACTGCATCGCCAAATCAACTACACCACGGTCAAACCATCGAATCGACACCTTTTCAACCAACACTCATCAAAACACCGCAATCATGGTGAGTTCTGCGCCCCATCGAGACCTTCACCGAACCCGCCGAGCCCCTTGAAGCACACGACATTGAATCGGGACCCGGCGGGCGGCACTGCGCATGGAGATGCATCAATTGCAGACACGTACTGACATGGCTATCTACAGGTTCTCGCCGTCGATCTCCTCAACCCAACGCCTCAGGCTGAGGCCCGCAAGCACAAGCTGAAGGTACATTGCAACCTATAACCAGTCATCTCGGCCACCTCCGTACTAACACCGCCCATCAGACCCTCGTCCCAGGCCCACGCTCATTCTTCATGGACGTCAAGTGCCCCGGCTGCTTCACCATCACCACCGTCTTCTCGCACGCACAAACTGTCGTCGTCTGCGCCGGCTGCTCCCAGGTCCTCTGCCAGCCCACCGGTGGCAAGGCTCGCTTGACCGAGGGCTGCTCATTCAGGAGGAAGTAGAGGTTGCGCTGCATGGGAACAAGGGATTGAAGGGAGAAAGAGCATGAGTGGATGGAAGACTCGAGCACATACTGCATGGATGGGAACATCACCGCTGTGGAATATGAAAAGTTCGACACATACCCTCGGCTGAAAATTTCCTTCTCGTCATACCCCGACCCGAGCAACACGAATATGCGCGCGGATTTCTTTTGAGGGCTTTGCAGATGAGGAAACGGCGTTCAATTGTGATGCATTGGAGGTGAGATGGCGTGGTGCGTTTCTTCTTAGCGAGGCGAGCTCGGGCATGTTTCTGATTATGGGAGCTGCTGCTGGGTGAGGACCCAGACATCGCGCATCGAGGAGGCCTACCCTTGCGTGGTACTGTCAGTGTACTTCAAAAATACAATCAAAAACATCAACCAACTTCACCATCTCCTTTCATCTGCATCATCACTCCATTGGCGTCACGTGATGACAGTCATGGCAACGAATCTGCTCAAATGCATTTCATTTCAAAAATGTCTATTCAATACGCTCCCTTATCCAAAACCTCACCGATCCCCTTCCCCTCCCTCGCCTCCTTCACAATCCCGACCCCACCACTCGTCCCCAACCGACTCGCGCCCGCCTCCAACATATCCACCGCATCCTTCAACGTCCTCACGCCTCCACTCGCCTTGACCTCCATCTTCCCGAACTTCTCCTCCCTCAATCCATCCTCCACGACCTTCTCACAACAAGCCCTCATAAGCCTCACATTCTCCAGTGTAGCTCCTTGTCCATTAAACCCCGTCGACGTCTTGATAAAATCATACCCTGCCACGCCCGCGAGCACCGAGGCAGCTATGATCTGCGAGCGGTCGAGTTGGGAGGTTTCGAGGATGAGTTTTAGCTTGACTGGAGAGGGAGCGGCGGCGCGGAGGGCGGTGAGTTCGGTGAAGATGGAGGTGTAGGAGGCGGATTGGAGGGAGGGGTAGTTGAGGACTGTGTCGAGTTCGAGGGCGCCGGAGGAGAGGGAGAGGGTTGTTTCTCTGTGCGGAGCGGTGTTAGATTAGCCGCGGCGGAAGTCTGAGGCGATGGGGAGAGGAGACGCACGAGAGCTTGTGATCTAAAGAGTATGTTCCCTCGTGGAAGCCGATCACGCTGGCTACGGCTACGTCTGTGCCTTTGAGCGAGGAGACGCATTTGGCGACTTCTGGTGGGCGGACGCAGACGGTCTAGGGATGAATGTATCAGTCTCTTGTGCTTCGATGTGTACCTCTCTACTCGACTTCTCTTCCCAAGATGTCTCAACATACAGCAAACTTCTCTTGCTTCGCTTCTTCCAACAACTTGTCGAATTGCTCTTCCGTAGCATCCAACTTCAGCAGTGTGTGATCGATTGTCTTGTTGAACTCTTGCGAACCCGGAGCTGGAGCTGGGTACTTTTTGGATTCGTCGACGGTCAGGGACTTTTCGAAGGAGGAGATCACGGTGGACCATTCGGCGTCGGTGGTGGGTGGTGGAGCCATGCTGGACAAGATCACTGCTAGTGGGACGAAAGAGAGTATAGCGTAGGACGAAGCAAAGAAAGCAGAGGCAGACTTGTCCTTCTTGTATACGGTCTTGTGTACTCACGGCTAAATGTTTCTCATGGTCCCTGTGGAGATTTTGGTGGAGGGCCGAAGCTAGGACTTCGCCTACAACATCGTCCGGTCTGGAGGTTCGCGGGCAGCATTAGAGGCAGCGTGTTGCCAAAGGACTGATCGCTTTCTCCGAATGCCTTGATGAACACTGGTAGAATAAGTATGCCATTGTTGTTGGAGATGTCGTGGAGGTTTGAAGGACGTCGACATATTTGTGCTCCAGAGCTAAACTCCGCTTAACTTCGTGTGGCAGGAACATTTTTTCCGACTTCACTTCATCTTATGTATAGTACAAGACCAACTCTGATTCGACTGCAAACGGTCCTGACGAGGAAGGCACGAGATACTGAGCATCACTGTCCTCGACGATCTCCTCTGCAAGCATGGCCTCTACCAGTCCCAATACCGTGGCCCTCATCATTACTCCTCAACCCATTCCGGCCTCAGAACTCTCTACTTTGGCAACAGAACTGGTTGAACTTCTCGGCAATCTCCAAGCTGGCACTTCCACAACTTCTCGTCAACTCTCTCCCATCGCCATTGAGCTCCACCTTGCACTACGAAGCCCTCCCTCTTCCCTCCGCGAATGTAAAACTCTCACGGACACCACACCTCTCAAGAAGTTTCAAGCCCAACATAACCTGTCCGCTCTCATCATTCAACCCGCCGCTCTCCATGCCGTCCACCGCACTCCCGGTCTGATCGTCCTCGACATGGACTCAACTCTAATCCAACAAGAGGTCATCGACGAACTCGCCCGTCGAGTCGGGAAGTACGACCAAGTCTCCGCCATCACGGAAGCAGCGATGAGAGGCGAAGCTCCATATACGGACTTCGCAGCCTCGTTACGAGCGAGAGTCGGACTGCTGAAAGGCGTACCGGGCGATGTATGGGATGCACTAAAGAAGGATGTCGTCACGTTCACGCCTGGTGCGAGGGAGCTCGTCAAGGGACTGAGGAAGGCGGGATGGAAGTCTGCTGTGCTGTCGGGTGGTTTCATGCCGTTGGCGGAGTGGGTGCAAGCTGAGCTTGGGCTGGATTTTGCGTTGGCGAATTTCTTGGTTGAAGAGGATGGGTTGTTGACGGGCGAGTTGGTGGAAGGTAAGGCGATTGTGGATGGAGCTATGAAGGCGACTGTGTTGAATGAATTGGCGGCGAAGTGGAGCGTTGAGAAGGAGAGGATCGTTGCGGTTGGAGATGGCTCGAATGATCTTTTGATGATGGAGGAGGCTGGTATGGGTGTTGCGTTCAATGCGAAGGAGAAGGTGCAGGAGAGGGCGCCGATAAGGCTGAATGCTGGTGCTGGAGGGTTGCGTGAGGTGTTTTGGGTGCTAGGGTACTCTGATGAAGAGATCCAGGAGTCGACAAAGTAGGCCTCAGGAAATTCCGCTGCTGAGCCGACTTTTCCAAAGCGGCTTCCACTCTGAGCCTCAATCACGCTCGTCTCAACGGATCCGGTCATGATCTATGCCAGAGCCAAGCGCATCTTCCCGACACTCTCTCGGCAGCCGCAGCCTCTTTCTCCTTCACCACCTCCCCATGTACGCCCGAAAAGAAGCCCAGCAAAAAGACGTATACCGCTCCACATACCAAGACCAGAAATCCTCATGGTCGCAGCCCAAAAAAAAAAAAAAAAAAAAACAGCAAAGACAATCTCAAGCCGAAACGTCGACAAACGCACCCCTTGGCGAGGGCTCGAACTCGAGCACCAACGTGTCTCACAACCAAAGAACAAGTAAGCCCCAACCATCATTAAACACGAAAACAGAAATCTTTTCTCAACGGCAGACAGATCAGCAAAAAGAAACTCTTACCATCACAACACGAGTCCAGAAACCCTTTCCAAATCGTTATATTACTACAAGCCCTGTTCTTACGAACAGGCCAAATGGGCGGGTTTGCTTGATTGGTTGGAGGGGAAAAAGATCTCGAATATATATCTGTTTGCTTTGAACTGCTCCCGCTTCCGTGCTTGTGCCGGACGGGAAGGGCGGCGGGCGGTAAGGATGGGGGTGACGTGGAGCGGAGATATGCGCGGGCAGCGAAATATGACGGGTTCTCCCTCCTCCTCTATGATCTCAGGACCTGGGGTTTCCTCGTTGAATCCGCTTTTCGCTTTCCTCCGAAGAGCTCCTCGCGGCGCTGCTATCTTCTCCCTCGCTGTGGTTCAGAAGCCGAAGTCGAGACTCTCTTCATCATATCCGCTCTGCCGTTTCAGCCATCTCCCGCTCTCATTCTGGCAGCGCAGACTCCCCAAGTCCGTTGATAGAAGGGCTTCGCTTGCGTCGACGTCCTCGAGTCCGCCGTGATCGCAAGTGCGCCGCATGAGCGTCAGAGTGCAGGCTTCGAAGAAGACGGGACTGTCTAATTGCTGCAGGGAATGGGACCTCTGTCCGTACGGGAAGTCGATGCTGTATAGGCGAGAATTCGAGAGAACGACACATGTACAGAAATATCATTGCACGAAATAGTCTGAAAACTCGAAGCATCGCATTCGCACCGGAAGGCACTCGTCTCAACCCATTCCCCTGTAGCCTCGGAGCCACAGGTGTCATCTCTGTCCAACGTTGTTCAACGGGAGTTCTGGAGTTGTTTGCTCATTGATCGTGTCTGATCTCTGTCTAGCCAAGGCAAGCAGCCTGCAGTCTACCACTGATGGGGCCTAATATATGCTCTACTGTTCCTGTTCGCTGCTGTCATGCCGGGCCATGCCATCCTATGCTTTGCTTCCTCATGCAACTCCATCTTATTCACAATCATCCCTCTTCTCCACAGCCCCACTGTAGCTCCCCGTCAACGCAATATTGACATCCGGCTGCACAATCCTGCTAGTCGTGCCATCACCGCCAGCTGCTCCGAGAACAGTGATCTTCGTAATAGCACACTGAATATCATACTCGAAAGTACCAGTAATCTCCAGCTTGCCGTCCGCGTACTCAAAGTGGATGAGAGAAGTGCTAGCCTGCACAAGCGAGTCGCCGTCGTCGAGGTAGAGGTCTCCCTCAGCAGTACCAGCCTCCGACAACGCAATCACCAACTCAAAGTCCTGCTTGCGCAGCTCCGTAGTGGTGTTGGCCGAGTTGACACGCTGCGGGAAAATGACGCCGGACTTGTAGTACAGCGGGATGCTGGTGAACGGCACATCAGGCAGGGTGATGTCAGCGCCGGTACCCTTGACAGCCTCGTGGGTGTAGTAGTCGTAGAAAAGGTCGTCGGGCAGGTAGAACGTGGCAGACGTAGCGTTCTCCACGGTGACTGGAGCGACGAGCAGACCAGGTCCCCAGAAGTATTGCTTGTCGAGAGCAAACGTCGCGGAGTCGAGAGGGTAATGGAAGAACATGGGCTGGATGAGTGGGGTGCCCTTCTCGGACTGGAAGTACATCGCCGTGTAGATGTAGTCGAGCAACTTGTAGCGGATCTCGATGGCGTTGCGGGCGGACTCAGCAACGGACTCCCAGAGGTAGAATTCCTGGTACCGGGCGTCGTTCTGCGCGTGGTTGCGGTAGAAGGGAGAAAAGGCACCCAAGCTTGCCCAGCGGGCGCAGAGGTTCTCGGTGGTGTCGCCACCGAAGCCGCACACGTCGGCGCCGACCATGGGGGATTGGTATAGGGTGCCGAAGTTGAGGATGCCGACGATGGACTCGAGGTAGGCGGCCCAAGAGGAGTAGTTGTCACCGAGCCACTTTCCGACGCTGGCACCGGAGCCGGCAAACGTGGAGCGGGTGATGATCATGGGGCGTCGGGTAGGGCGGCGCTCGAGCAGGGCTTTGCGAGAAGCGACAGACATCTGCGAACCGTAGACGTTGTGGGTGTCGTACTGGACGTAGCCTCCATATTGTACGATGTCGGTGTCGGCGGTCTTGTTGGAAAGGCTGCCAGCGTCATTGTCGATCTTGTAACCAGGATCGATCAGGTCGCGGCCAGGGAGACCGATTTTGTTGCCTGAAGTCTGGCGTGCGTGATGCAGCAAGCTGTGATCGTTGCGGGAGAACTCGGTGAAGCGACGAACCTTGGAGGCAGATGACGGGGACGATGTCGTGATAATGTCGTTGGTTGACTGAACGGTGCTGTTGCATCCACCAGTTGTGATGGTGCGGTTGGAGCCAGTCTCGTACACGTACGAGCCATCAGTCTGAGTGCGAACGAATTGGTAAGAAACACGAGTGTTGACAGGGAGATCGACGGTGGCGCTCCAGATTGGGTAGTTGTTGGCGTTCAATGGCGCGGCACCCTTGATGTCGCTACCGTTACCGATTGTGACGGCGCTGCCGAACACGACAATGTTCTCGCCGAAGTTGGTGCTGGCGTTGACGTTGAAAGTCACCTGAGCTTTGCAGAGCGGCTGGAAGTCTGCCGGGAATCCTGGAATCGGACGAGGCGAGCCAAGACGGATTGCCGGCGGCTGTGGCGGGAAGCCGTTTGAAGCGGCGTATCCTTCGGGATCAGCGCAAGGGTAGTTGCAGAAGTTGCTAGGCTCGTTCATGTCAATCCAGAGAGCATCGATGTCAACTCCAGTATCAGCATTGAAGAACGAGGTGAACTGGGAGTTCCAGTAGTCCTGGGTCGAAGGATGGAACCAATCGGGGAAGGCAGTGACACCAGGCCACACAACACCCTTGTAGACCGAGCCATTGCCGCTGACCATGAAAGCGCCAGCTTCAACGCCCTCATTGAAAGCCGGGTAGTCCTCGTAAGCGACGGCCGGATCGACCATGACGACGTAGTGCTGGTCGCGCGAATGGAGAGTATCGACGAGCTGGCGCATGAGCTTGAGCGGGTAGCGGTACTCGTCGAGCGTGAAGACCCATCTCAAATTCATGTAGTCGATATCGGTCCCTGTACACTGTTAGCATCGTGCTGCGATGAGTGGGAGAGGCAAGCTTACACATAGTCTCAAGAGGGATGTTGGCAGCGGAGTAGTTGGCCACGACCTCCGCGACTTCATAGATGTCGCGGTAGCCGTACTTGCACTGATGGAAACCGAAGCCCCAGTATGGCATCATGGCAGCCTTGCCAACGACTTCGGAGTACTGCTGCGCAGCCTCGACTGGAGATGGGCCAGCGAGGAAGTACAGATCCAACACTCCTCCGAGGAGGTTGTACTCGAGGTATTGGCCGTTGGTGCCATTGCCATCATTGTTGATCTTGTAGTCCATACCATTGGAGTTGAGAAGGAAGACGGCGTGGGTGCCGTTGTCGCCGCGATGGTCATAGTAAACTGGGTGAGTGCCGTAGAGGTTGGAACCTGGTGGTGCGCCGTAAGCGTCGCGGTTCCAGGCGGTGCGGGTGTAGTCGGTGGTGTTCAGTTTGCTGCATGCGTGTCAGTCGGTGTTGTCTTCGGGCTCAATTCATGGCTCTTACAATGAATCCGAATGCTCTCCAGTCCCGTACAGGTTGGGATTCTGCGGGAGCGAAGTGCGGAGACGGACGTACTGATCCTCGAAGATCAGGGATGCTGCGGAAGAGTCGAAGAGAACATCGCCACTGCTGCGTCGCTTGACGGAGAAGCTGAAGGGAGACTCGACGTAGTCAAAGATGAGCTCGCTGGAGCCATTCTTGGCCGTAGCACCGACTGGGCGTGTCAGGACAGATTCGGGAACCTGGTAGACTTGCTGTGCGGCATCCTCGATCAAGACATGAAGGCGAGCGTCTGGACAGTGTGTTAGCCATGATAGTCATGTGAAGGTGCTACAAGCTTCCGCCGCTGCGCACAGTTGCAACAGGTCATTCACGCCCAATGGCAATGCATCTTGTCGGCGCAATGAAGCAACACCTCTGTGTAAGTCGACTTACCAGTCTGATACTCGACGGTCAACGTCAAATCCTCCAAATCGGTCCCGAAAACGTTGCATGGGTTGCCAGCAAGGGTGAGCTTAGCGCTGAGACCATTGGCCGTAGTCTTGACATCGGTAGCCCGGTACCCTGGACAGTCGGGAGTGGTTGAATTCTGACGAGGGTAAATCGGACTGAGTGAGCTGGCGATTGTGGTGCCAGCCAAGGCGAGTGAAGCGCAGAGAAGGGAAGAAAGAGGCGCCATCATCGTGGTGTACGAGGATGATGTCTCGAGAAGGGGAAGGATGAAGGCGAGAGAAGGAGATGATGTGACAAGAAGAAGGGAATGTCTTTTCGGCGTGGCCAAGGTTTAAGTATCAACAACACAAGAGAAATTAGTGGAGCGCGCGCGAATTCAAGGTATTCACCTGTAAATATTCTGTTCGGCCCGTGGATTAACCGACCCCTTGCGGAACGATCACATGCATAGCGGGGAAGGGGAGTGAATGCCGGAGGCAAGTGACTCCTGCCCGTTCGATGCGCTCGTGACAATGGATATGGCGATGTCGGTGTGGTGCTCATTGTCTGGCAGGAGTGCTGAGTGGACGAGAAAAGTGGTAGGGACGCACAGAGCAAGCTACCCCAGTGAAAGTGAGGTGAGCTTCCCCATGTCGTTCAATGCAGGTCTCCCTCGCTTATGCGAGTATGCGGCGTGTTCGGGGAGTTACTGACGACAAGCCACGCATCGAACATAGCAAATGCACGATCTCGTCCAAGAAACGCTCTACACGGACGCATCATATGCTGTGGCACGGCGAGCACACGACGCAAGGAGGTCATGCTGTGCGGCGGACCTCGTGATGTGATGCCCGTTCGGACCGGTTCGCGCATGCATTATTGCTCCATCTTCCCCTCACTGCACGATCCTCTTCCAAGATCATCTGCATTCCGCGCTGACATGTGAAGCCACGGACGGACCAAGACATGATGGTCCGGAGATCACTGATCAGGACATTGGCGCAGTCAAGGTCGTCATGGTGGAGTGACGAGATGGCGATTTGCTGTCGTGCAAGGTACGCTGAGATGGCGCATGACGGCGGGGAGAAGATGAGGTGAGGTGTGAGTGGAGAAGGAGGACGGAGGTGAGAGAAGTTCGGACAATAGATCCATTTCGGCCCCAATGTGCTGAGTCATGCTCAAAACAGCGCGTCGTCCCTTCCACTTGTTGTCTGAACGCGATCTGTGGCAAACGTCACTCCATCAAGACACCTTCATCACCACCACCAGATCTACCACATGCAACCGATACACAAGTCTCAACGATGACAATAAGACCTCCATTCCGCGATCATGGCTAAAGACGTCTTCCGCGTCCGGCTCAACTGCCTGGACAACTATCAATCCCTGCCCGGCCCTCTTGATGCACCTCTGTGGGGACCTCATGCTTTCTCCGCCACCCAAAGAGGCAACTTACCCCAGGTCCCAGTCATTCGAGTATTTGGTGCGACCGAGACCGGGCAAAAGGTGTGCGCGCATATTCATGGAGCATTTCCTTACCTCTACGTCCCGTATACGGAGTCCATCGAGAAGAACACCTTGGAATCCTACATCTCCACTTTTCGACATTCAATTGACCATGCTTTGGCAATTTCATACCGTCGAAACCCATACGAGAATCCTCGGAATGCGACATTCGTGGCTCATATCAGTCTGGTCAAGGGAGTGCCATTCTTCGGATACAATGTCGGCCACAAATACTACCTCAAGGTGTATTTGCTCAATCCTACCAACATGACTCGATTTACGGATTTGTTGCAACAAGGAGCCATCATGAAGCAAATCTTTCAGCCGTACGAAGCGCATTTGCAGTATTTGTTGCAGTGGATGTGTGACTTCAACTTGTACGGGTGTGCATACATCGAGACCGAGAAGCCGCATTTCCGATCTCCGTTACCGGAGTGGGAAGACTTGGATGATCCGGCGCATCTTTGGCATGATCGATCTGTGGCTGAGAAGGATGTGCTGGATGTTGAGCGATTCCCTCGCCAGAGTCATTGTCAACTGGAGCTCGACATTCGAGTGGAGGATCTGCTGAATCGGAACGCAATCCAAGCACGTCCCCTGCATCAATCGTTCATCGAGCGGCTGGAGTCTCTGGAAAATCTTCCTCCAGAAGAGAAGCTGGTGCATTCAATGGCGGGTCTGTGGAAGGACGAAACACGACGAAGAAGAATGCGAATGGGCTTAAAGGATCCCACTTCTTCGCCATTCCCGCCAGAAGTGCTCGTCAGCATGTCTGCCGACCCTCGAAACGACAGTAAAGGTGGCTGGATCCATGAAGAGGAGTTCCGACAGACCATCGCCGAGTTGGCGGAGCAGGAGAAGAAAGCGAGAGGCGGCGGCGGCATAAGTTTTGAAACGTTCAGCAGTCAGCTGGATCTCGATGATGGTATTCCAACGTTGCTGGACAGCGTCACAGAACTCTTTCCTACCGAGTTGGAGAAGAGGTGGAAGCAGAAAGCAGATGAAGCGAAGCAGCATGAAGATACAGATTACGCCCACGACTTAATGACAACTCAACACGACAACGAATCGCAACCAGTCGTGGACATGAAGAGCATCGCCGAGGTTGCAGACGAAGACTACTACGGCAGTGATGAAGAGCTGGCCAAGGAGATCCTCACCCAACGACGAAAACTGAAGCAGGCTGGCGTTGATGGAGACATGGGCGAGTCAAAAGTCAATGGCAATGCCGAAGAGATCGAGGCGGAGGCTGAGAAGGTACACAATGCCAGCGTCCCGAGCGCGACGATAAGGACTGCCGACCGAGGCGCCCTAAAGCGCGATGCTGTCACGGCCACCTTCACTCCTTTCAAGAAGGTCAGATTGGATGCGACTCAAAACTCTTCTCCTCCAAAGTACGCTCGCTTCAAGGTCAAGGATGTGAAGCCACCTGCACGATCGAAGGATGAGAAGGTGCAGTCAGATCATGCTTTCGATCCTCCTCCTGCAGCTCAACTACCGCGTGCCGACAGGGCGTCTATCTCGCAGCTGCCGCCATCCGCACAACCACCTTCGTCATCTCAGCACTCCTCCTCATCGCAAGGCCTCAAGACTAGCTTTCCTCTGGTCAAAAGTCCGCACGATGCGCAAACACCGTTCAGACTGAGTCAAAGAGATGATTTGGCTAACCTCACCCATCGGAGCTCTCAGATTAGTCAGAAGCATGACTTTGTCAACTCATCCGCAGGCGAGAGCAGCTTTCGATCCGAGTCCACTGTGAAGTCGCCAAGTAAAAGCCAGCCATCCATCGATCCCGTCCTTGTTGATAACTATGCAAGGGTATTTGGAGTTGAAAGCAACGACACAATCCTGCTGTACCGCCACCTCCCGCCGTCCTTTGACGAGGTGGATCGCACTGTCACTCCATCGGTCATCTACCAGGATGCCTACTACAGCAACGAGAAGGATGTGCCAGAACGACCGAGGGAGTACGCTGGACAGGAGTTCCGGCTGGAGAGCACCACCCTGCCATTCTTGCAAGACTTCGACAAGCACGGCAACGTCCGAGTTGGCAAGTCTCAAACCACCGACAAAGTCTCCGGCGAATTTGCGGAGCAGCGTCGAAAGAGACAGTGCACACTCAAGGCCTGGGAGATTATGAAGCCTCCACCGTCATACGATGAAGTTGACCAATGGCTTCAGCAAGAGCAAGTCGATGTTGAAGACGACCTCGAGACGCTGGAGATCGATGGCCCACCGGCCGGCTCCCAGATCAAGCGCAAGAATAGACCTGCTCCAGAACTCTCGCAAATCGACGGGCCGACACAAAGGAACAAGCACGGCTTCAAGTTTTCACAAAAGAAGGCGAGCACAAGTGTTCAGCATGAGACTGGATACATGAGTACGATGAGTCTCGAGGTGCACATTAACAGTCGCGGCGAGCTTGCTCCCGATCCTGAACGAGACGAAGTTTCGATGGTAATCTGGTGCATTGCAGACGAGCAAATGGATCAAACCTCTAGACTTGGTATCCTTGTCCTGACCAAAGACGACGATGACGAGATCGCCGAGAAGATCCGTCGCATTGTTGGAAATGACGTCCAGATCGATTCGGAAGACAACGAGCTGGACCTCATCAACAAAACTGTCGATATCGTCCGCGAGTATGACCCGGATGTGTTGACGGGATACGAAGTTCATAACGGCTCTTGGGGCTATCTTATCGAACGGGCAAGATTGCAGTACGAATTCAACCTCCCCGATGAGTTCTCTCGCATGAAGTCACAATCTCACGGGCGCTTCGGCAAAGATGCGGATCGCTGGGGCTTCACCAACACTTCGACCGTTCGCATTACCGGCAGGCATACCATCAACATTTGGCGTGCCATGCGGTCGGAGTTGAATCTGCTGCAGTACACGATGGAAAATGTGGTGTTCCATTTGCTGCACCGCAGGATACCACACTATTCGTATGCAACATTGACGAGATGGTACCAGAGCAAGCGACCGCGGGATCTGGTCAAGGTGTTGAACTATTTCATCAATCGCACCAAGCTGGACTTGGAGATTCTGGACGCCAATGAACTTATTCCCAGGACGTCAGAACAAGCCCGGCTGCTGGGAGTCGACTTCTTCTCCGTCTTCAGTCGAGGGTCACAGTTCAAAGTCGAGTCTCTCATGTTCCGCATTGCCAAACCGGAGTCCTTCGCACTGGTCTCACCATCCCGCAAGCAAGTCGGAGCACAGAACGCTCTTGAATGCCTCCCTCTGGTCATGGAGCCTCAGTCTGCCTTCTACAGCAGCCCCGTCCTTGTTCTTGACTTCCAATCTCTCTATCCCAGTGTCATGATCGCCTACAACTACTGCTACTCCACCTGCCTCGGCCGCATCACCAACTGGCGCGGCACCAACAAGATGGGCTTTGCCGACTTTCAGCGCACGCCTGGCCTCCTCGAACTTACAAAGGACAAACTCAACATCTCTCCCAACGGCATGATGTATGTCAAGCCGGCAATGCGCAAATCTCTCCTCGCGAAGATGTTGGGCGAGATCCTCGAAACCCGTGTCATGGTCAAGTCGGGAATGAAAGTCGACAAGGCGGATAAAACTCTTCAGCAACTCCTCAACAATCGTCAACTCGCTCTCAAACTCATCGCCAACGTCACTTACGGCTACACCTCTGCATCCTTTTCCGGCCGTATGCCATGCTCGGAAATCGCCGACAGCATCGTGCAGACCGGTAGAGAGACGCTCGAAAAGGCCATCGCCTTCATCCACTCCGTCGAAGCATGGGGTGCCGAGGTCGTCTACGGTGACACAGACTCCTTGTTCGTCCACCTCCCTGGCCGCACCCGGGCGGACGCTTTCAAGATCGGCGACGAGATTGCAGCCCAAATCACAGCCATGAATCCCCGCCCCATCAAGCTGAAGTTCGAAAAAGTCTACCACCCCTGCGTCTTACTCGCAAAGAAACGCTACGTCGGCTTCAAGTACGAGTCACCCAGCCAAGAAGTCCCCGACTTCGACGCCAAAGGCATCGAAACCGTGCGCCGAGACGGAACCCCCGCCGAACAGAAGATCGAAGAAAAAGCTCTCAAGCTCCTCTTCCGCACCGCCGACCTCAGCCAAGTAAAGTCCTACTTCCAATCGCAATGCACCAAAATCCTCCACGGCAAAATCTCAGTCCAAGACTTCTGCTTCGCCAAAGAAGTCAAGCTCGGCACCTATGCCGACAAAGGCCCTCCTCCACCCGGCGCCATCATCGCTACCAAACGTATGCTCCGCGACCCGAGGGCGGAACCTCAATACGGCGAACGCGTGCCGTATGTCGTCATCGCCGGCGGACCAGGCGCGAGGTTATGGGAACGATGCGTGGAGCCGGAAAGGTTGGTCTACGACTCCCAAGCCGAACTGGACGCGGAATACTACATCAACAAAAACCTCATCCCCCCACTCGAGCGCATTTTCAATCTCGTCGGAGCGAATGTCCGGTCGTGGTGGGAGGAACTACCGAAAGTCCAGCGCATGCGTCTCGTGAGCGCGAACACCCCCTCCGACGCCGACGCCGCAACGGGAAAGGGAAAAGGCAAAAAGACAATGGAAAGCTACATGGCTTCTTCCCTCTGCCTCGTCTGCCGTACCCGGCTACCACCTACCACCGGCACCTCTACTCAGGACCCGCTTCCGCTGTGCCCGACTTGTCTCCACACGAGGCCGGCGCAGACGCTCCTCTCCCTGAGAGCGAAGGTTACGAAGGCGGAGAAGAAAGTCGCGGACATTGAGGCTGTGTGTAGGAGTTGTGCGGATTTAGCTGGAGGGGAAGAGGTGCGGTGTGATTCGAGGGATTGTCCGGTTTTTTACTCGAGGGTTAAGGCGAAGACTAGGTGTGGGGTTGTGAGGGGTGGGGTTGGGAGGGTGCTGGGACGGGTGGAGGAGGAGATTGCGGAAGGAGGGGACGAGGGAGGGTGGAGGAGGGGGGATTTGGAGTGGTGATGGCCGAAAGGGAGAGGTTGTCGGTCGATATGCGCCGCCGGGGGAGTTGCTCGATACGGTTATTATAGCCGGCTAGTAACATTATGACTATACCCCTGTACCTGGCGGGGTTGGCGACATATATACTCCACATTTGCGGAGCCTCTTGACTCGACCTTGAACTCCACCTCCATCCCCACGTCCACATGTTTTCTTTTGGCAAACATGACGACTCGCGGCTGAAACACCTTGCCGCTGACATTATAGCATCAAAGAGAAAGGTAGGTGGATTTCTCGACATGTGAAAGAGGAAGGTCATGTCATCATGTGGACGACGGTGAATTTGTTTGGCGGTGGTGCAACGTGATACCAAGGCCGCTTCTTTATGCACGAGTGAATGAACAAGTCTCGTGCCAGCCAACCGCAGCCGAGCACGCGCTCTTGCCGACTTGACTTCGTGTTCCGCCACCACCACTGTTCCTACCACCACCTCAGTCCCTCCACCGCTCCCTCCACCCACCCCGCCACTGCCTCCATCGATCCAAGCATGCATCTCACCGCCTTGCTCGGGCTGTGCGCCTCTACAGCGTCCGCGGTCAATCTTTATGTCTCCGACTACGCCGGCAATGTCACGACCCTCGAGTTCCTGCAAGAGTCCTCCGGCAACTACTCCCTCAAGCCGACATATGTCAATCCTGGTTGCGCACCGAATCCATCCTGGCTCACTCTCGACTCGCACTCTCGCCTCCTCTTCTGCGCAAACGAAGGTCTCAGCAGTCCGAATGGCTCGCTTACAACATTCACCATCAACTCGAATGGAAGCTTGACATCCCTCTCCAACACAACAACCCTCTCCGGTCCAGTCTCCGCAGTGCTATACGGCAACACACACGAGAAAGCCATCGCTCTAGCCCACTACTCCGGCTCCGCAGTCTCCTCCTACCTCCTCCGCGACTCGAAACCCGCATTCTCCCACCAATTCCCCTTCACCCTCCCCCACCCCGGCGTCGACCCAGAACGTCAAGACGCCCCCCACGCCCACGAAGTCCTCACCGACCCAACAGGCCAATACCTCCTCTCCCCCGACCTGGGCTCCGACCTCATCCACGTCTTCGCCATCAACCCCGAGTCCCTCGCCCTGACACCCTGCGCATCCATCCCCGCCACTCCCGGCTCCGGGCCCCGCCACGGCGTCTTCTACAACCCCACCGGCTTCCCCAACGCACGCGGCAAAACCTACTGCTACCTCGTCGAAGAACTCTCCGGCCACATCTCCAGCTACGAAGTCAGCTACCTCCCCAACCAAAGCGGTCTCTCCTTCACTGGACCCCTCCACTCCCAAAACGCAACTTGGCTCTTCAACGTCCCCGGCCGCAACGCCCCAGCTGAAATCGAAATCTCCCCCGATAACAGGTACCTCATCGTTTCCAACCGCAACTCCACCGCTTTCAATCTCCCCGGAATCGGCGACTCGGATAGTATATCCACCTGGACTCTCGACCCCAAGACAGGAGCTTTCAATTTCCTCCAACTCTGGCCTTCAAGCGGTGCGTTTCCCCGACACTTTTCCATCAGCAATACGGGGCAGTTCGTCGCGGTGGGATTGCAGAGTATTCAGACCGTTGCGATTTTGCAGCGTAATGTAGCGACTGGTTTGATCGGCGAGCCGGTTGCGAGGGTGGAGGTTAGTGGGAATGTGACGGCGGTGGTTTGGGATGATGAGTGGATGGGAATGGGGTATGTGGGTTAGGAATCTGCTGCTGTTACTACTGGCACCATGTCTGGCGTTCCCGGGTTCTCTGCTCGTCTGAAGGATCCTGCTATGAGGCCTATGATGACTGCTCTTTGGCCGGTTTGGGGGGACGAGGAGTGGCGAAGGTGCGGGATGAGGAGATTGCGTGAGCGCCGGGGCGAGCGGCCTTGGCTGCGTTGAGGGGAGGTCGTTTGAGGAGAGCTCTCGCGCGTGGGTGAGCGGGAAGGGGATGGTTTTTGTCGGTGTTGTTTTTGCGAGGGGCAAGTTGATACGACAGATGAAAGCGCAGCAGACAGTATGTAAGTACAGCATAGCATGGAAATAACGACAAGACAACCTACCACGACTCCTCACGTATCTGGCTGTCATTTTTCATGTCATTTCGTCTTGGCCTGTGCGACCAACTAGCACGTTCTTGCCAACGGTATCGAGCATGCCATGGTGACTAACCCGTACGCTTACCTGCTCTGCTACTCGGGCTCTTCGCCTCACAGTCGGGTTTTACCAACGTTGAGTCTATAAGTACCCTAATCTTATCTGCTCGTCCACGAGCACATTCGGTAGCAGGATGTGACTCAGCGGTATATGCTGGTCAATGGAAGGGATGGCTCGATGGCGATGAATAGTAGCATGGGCAATGGCCGTGACGACTAACTACGACGACAAACATTGCTGAACAACGAGACCTGGAGCATACATAAGGTAAATCCTCTTCATACAATCCACTCCCCATCCTTCCCCTTCTTCAAAACATTCCCCGGCTCCCCAAACCCAATCCGATTGTCCCCCACATGATCGATCACCTCCCCGAAAATCGGATGCACAAACGTCCCCTTTTCCCACGGATCGATCCGCTTCTCCAACATGCCCTCGTGCAGCAAGTCCCAATCCACACACTCGTGCGCCACGTTGAAGTCGCCCGTCGGCATGGGGGTGTTGTCTCTCCAGACGATCGGCACGGGCACCACGTCGGCATTGCACATGACCGAGTCGGCGAGCATGTGGATGCAGTGGACTGGAGAGTGAGAAATGGTGTTAGTTGATGGGGAAGGAAGGGTTAGGTGGTGGGTGGAAGAAACGTACGATTGTGTTCGAGCTGGAGAAATTCTTCTCGCGAGGTCATGTTGGGGAAGTAGATGTCGGGGAAATATGACTGTTGGAGTCGTTGCTAAACGTCGAGGAAGAAGAAGAAACAGTCAGCCACGATTGCGTCGACGCAAATATGTCGGATTTGTTGAACATCGACGTACCACGCAATGCAAGAGGTGCATGACAGAGTAGGATGCGGCGTAGTTTCCGTTTGGTAGTTGGACACCCTCGTCTGTTTTGCCGATTTTCTCCATGTACTCAACGGGAACTTCGGTATAGAAGGCTGAAGAGCACGTTAGCTTCTGCTGCCCCCGCGAGCGTTCGAGGAAGTGATTACTTTTCTGCAGCTTGGTCCAGCGGGCATCCAGCTCGTCTGAAGGATATCCCGCCAACGGGTAGTCTTTCGCCCAATGCTTGTGTTCAAAGGTTTTAGACTGGTATCGCATCCATGGCCGTAGCGGTGCTGTTGACGGCACACTGATCAGTGGTGAGAAAAAAAAACCCCGAGCGACACGTCAAGACCCACTGTCGACTACATCTGCACCGTGTAGCATCTTCTCCGCCCACCAAGTTGAAGCTGTGTAGAGGACAATCCACGTGTACAGCGCGATCAAAGACCAGACGGTCAAACCGATGACGAGAGGTCGCTGCCAGCGGAATCGTTTGGCCTCCAGTGGCCATTGAGTGTCGCTTGGCCACTCCTCTTTGGTGAGAGACTCTTCGGACGGAGAGACTGGCACGTACTCGGCATATGCCATTCTGAATACTCAATCGAACAGGAACAGTGGGAGAACAACTGGAAGTCAGCGTTGATCGAAGGACGTAGGAGGGAAGCAATGGAGGCCGCGGTAAACTTGGAAGGGAGAGCTGTAGACTGTGAATGTCGATCGAGGGACGCTGAGGTTCGAGCGAGCGTCCAGGGGCCTGCGTCAAAAGCCGTATTTGTGCCGACTCTGAGCACGACTCTTGAGCATAGATCGTTTGGGATGAACGCGGTGATGCCCATCGTCAAGGCTTGCTTCTTCAGTTCGAGAGCGCTCTGCGCTGAACTGGAGAACTTCGGCGTCCCGGGTGGGGGTTGATCACGAGCTTCTGAGCTTTGCCCTGGATAGAGGTATAGGACGGGCTTCATGGTGAGAGAGTCCGCGTGATGCAATCATATCAGAAGGCAGTTGATGACGGAACTCGACCCCTCCACCAGGTGTTGCTCAGGATGAAAGCTTCTGGTGCCATGATGCCACCAAGTCTCACGTGGTCGATGAGCAAATAACGAGATCGGCAGTGGAGTACAGTGTGCATCTCTCAGTTGCCAGAGAGCGAATGACATGCACTGCAAGGGCAGCACAACCAGTCATTACCAGGAGCCACGAAAAGCCGAAGCCGGGCTGACTGCGGGAGTGTTCTTCTGTGAAGCTCCGAGCACAAAGCCTGGATGAGAGTGCAGTGTCGTCAGATGGCACCATTGCTCCATATGAGCAGCGACAACCTTGGCAACAGGTCGGCTTCAATGAGCTCCCTGATCGCCCGGTACACATACACTGGGAATCGAAGTGTACGGCAAGGATTTTGGCGCGCGCGAACCTGGCCTCGCTCGTTGGCTCGATGTCTTGATGCCTTGATGGCTTCCAATGCAGTGCCATGGCTGATCACTTGATCAGCGTTGTCCACAAATCGGCAGTTTCGTGGTCTACCGGTGATCACTGATGGCTTGAGTAACCTCGTCCCAACACTGGGTCGCCAATGTGAGTGCTATGCACCGCACGACGGTGTGTCGTCGTAATAGAGTTTGTGCCAGAAACGGCGGGTCCTTCGGTTCATCCGTAGTCCAAAGACTTCATGTTCTTCTCCGAGTCTGGAGCCGGTGCAATCAGATGCTGATGAGTACCCCTTTGTCGATCCTGAGCAGTGCGCGATTTAGCTACCCATGCCACGCATGATGGTCGTCAAGATCGTGGCAATATGTGCGGGGTGAAGTCAAGCACTCCTGCAGTCGACCTTTCAAGACGTCTCGTGTGCGCTGGCAATCACATTGGAGTGGCATTGGCCCGAATACGGCCCGAAGTTGACCCCCTGTCTTCTGGCGCGAACGTCGATCAGAAGCTTGCGGGCTCGAACACACAAGACACACCCACACGAGTACGCAAAGCGTACTCGTGGAGGGCGAGGGTGAAAGATAAAGGTAATCGACATTCCCGCTCTTTCTCACATCCAATACTATCAATCCATCGATCGACTTTGGTCATTACTCCAACTCGAGGAGCATCTTTCCGACTCAATCTTTCTGAATCGATACCTTGCAAGCATTATCGCCAACATGCAGATCAAGGCCATCCTCGCCACAGCTTTTCTGCTGACTCAAGGCTTTGCTGTTCCTCTGGAAGGTGAATAACCCTCGCATTTGAGACATACCAAGCGGTGCACAAGCTCACGTCGACCCAGCCGCAGGTAACATCGCCGCCGCCGCCGAGGAGCATGGCCCGGACAATATTGCCTGGTCCCGCAAAAGACATGAAGCCACGAAGGATGGCTCTCCGGACTCTGTAGTCTGGCTGGGCAAGCGAGACGGGCCCAAAGAGGACCGTCCGGACTCGGAGGTCTGGCTGGGCAAGCGATGGTATGGCAAGCTAGACGAGCCCAGAAAGAAAAAGAACCATCCGGACTCGGAGGTCTGGCTGGGTAAGCGAGACGAGGACCGTCCCGACTCGGAGGTCTGGCTAGGCAGGCGAGACGAGGACCATCCAGACTCGGAGGTCTGGCTAGGAAAGCGAGACGAGGACCGTCCGGACTCGGAGGTCTGGCTGGGCAAGTGAGACGAAGATGTCGGCAAAGGCTTCTGCGATCCTTGTTGAGTATTGATCCTTCAAGGATGGAAGAGGATGTTGGCACACGTGGAGGTCCGTCGAGTGACAGCATGGAAGGAGACTTTTGGTTTGAGGATTACTTTGGAGGAGGACTTGCAGTATCGGTGTGGTGGAGACACTGGATGATTCAATGCGGCTGTCACTACCGTTCACTCGTTCCTATGTTGCCAGGCAGTCTTTCCATTCCGTGCTCCACGATGTTCAGTCCACTTCTCAGCACGCCGAACTGTGGGGCCCTCGCCCGAAGCACGTCTGTCCACTCCTTAACCACCTCCCTCGCCTCTGCTCCATGCCCATCGTCCGTGGTGTGCGCGAGCAGAAGCAAAAAGCTCGACGCTATGCCGATCTGCTGCGTGGCATAAGCCGGCCAGAAGGCAGAAGCATACGCCTGGGGCGTGAGATTGCTGACGAAGGATATGATTTCGTGGGCGGTGGCAAGGGACCCGACACGAAGCGCTTCGAGAGCGGGACAATATGGGTTGTCTTTGGGTATGGACAGAGACACGGACGCTCGTAGGAGGGCTCGGAAAAGGAGAATCTTGGCGGTGATGTAAGAGAGGTGTAGTGATGTGTGCGGGACGGAAGGCTGGGCAGTGGCGTGGTGGAGACTCGTTTCCTCTGGCGACATGGAGGGTAAGCAGCTTGACGGTGAGGTCGCTGGAGAGGTCGATGTCTTCTCAACAATCGGCGATGCTGAATTGTCTGGGGCTGCCGTTGATGGGTCTGAAGCTTGCTCGACAATGGATGGTGTGAGAGCGGATGATGGATAGGTCGCAGTACTGGCCGTGGCACTCAACGTCGCCGATAAGTCCGCGGGCAATCCTCGATGCCACTCTCCGAGCCTCAGTCGTAATGGCTTCGCAACTTCGAGCGTACTCTCCAGATTTCCTGCTAGTGTCCTCGTTGCCGTCGGAGAATACAGCTCCGTGAGAATGTCATCGACGATCTCTGTCAGCGTACAGAGGCTGATGAAGTGTCCTGAGTCTGCTTCTTCTGCCTCCGTCTCCTCACAACCCCACTTCCTCTTCTTGCTGGTGATTACATTCTTTGGAGAGGACGACGGCGCAAGTGACATGCTATCGTGGGCATCAGCTCTTTCACCATCTCTGCCTCCATCTTCATGGAAGTCCTCTGCCGTAAGGTAAGGCACATCCCAATCTTCTCCAATCTTCCCACTGAGACTTCGTCGACCCAGTCCAGTAGCCAACCATTTCTCGGTCACCCACACTCCCCAAGCCAGTCTCTTACGCAACTTCCTCTCAGCACGGGATGTAGTCGTCCACGATGCACAATTCTGGTCTAGACCAAGGCCTTGAGCAAGGCCGAGAGTTTGACACATCATTGCCCACTTTCCTGCGTCGGTCTCGTGCGGGAGACGGCTGTGCGGGTTGATCGAGGCCGAGTCGAGCGTACCAGACCACTGTCCTCGTTGAAGATGGAGGAGCAGTGTTTGAACAACAGCCAAGTCCGGTGTTTGGATTGCGGGTTGGAGAGCGGCGTAGGATAGGGCTAAGAGTCTTTCTTGCAGCTGGCCACTTTTCGAAGGTTGCCCAATGGAGGAATGAGCGTCCGAAGGGACGAACGAAAGGGCGTGAGCGTATACAGCGGCCAACAGATGAGGTGGGAACTCCGATGTTGCCGATGAGGTGCTGGAGAATGTGGATTGTGGAAGAATTGGGAAAACCGGGTGGACATGTTTGTAGAATAGATCGACGAGGCCAGCGCCCTGTGCTGACGGGACAAGCTTTTCCAGATCGTGACGCCAGTGAAACGCATTGGACGTAGAGTGAGGGTTGAGATTGACAATGAGGAACGTTTGATCAGCTGTCGTCTTTCCTGCATGTTCCTCCGCTACTGCGGAGGTCCTGCGAATCTTGAAGCCATGATGCTTCGCTTCGTTGTCCTCGTCGTACTCGTACTTCGACAGCAGATACGGATCCAGCTCGCCACTGCTTCCTACGATCTGGGCGTACGAGGCGTCTTCTCCTTCAGGCGATGGCTCGAAAGTGGTGGACTCGAAGGGCAGCGCTGGCAGGAACCCCGTACACGGAGGAGATGTCAAGCTGTCGGTCGACCCATGGCTGGCGTGAGAGAAGATGTCCGGACTCTCAAAAGTCAGAGTTGAGGTAGCTGATGCAGGAACCGGTTCAAATGTATCGAAAGGCTCGCCGAATAGCTGAGGGTCAAAGGCCAGTGTAGGATCCATCGCGAAAGAAGGTAGTCCGGCTTCCCACGATAGCAAATGATCTTGATGATGCACTGGCGGCGGTGGGCAGAAATCCATGCTGACCGTCCTTGCATTATTGCCGTGATGTCCATATACCGAAGGATCCCGGCCTGTATCCGAACAGATCTCTCTCGACAAGCTTAAGTTCGCCTTGATGTCTTCTATCGCGGCGTTGCGAGTCTGCTCATTCGGTCTCCTCCTCTTCGCAGGCGATTCAACGAATGTGCATTCTTTTCCATAGCGAACGCACAACTCGCAGGGCGGCGCAGTCTCCAGATGACAGGCAGCTTTCTTGTACCGGCAAAAGTCGCAGGGTCGTTTGTTGCGGGACTTGTAAGCTCGCGCTCGGTCGATTGGTTCGGCGCAAGGTTCTTGTTTTGTTAGCATATTGACGAAGGTGGAAGGTCTGGTAGGACGGGAGCAAGGGAAAGATGGCGATGTGGAAGTGCTGAGAGAGGATAGTGCTATGCTCCAAACAAGAGACGATGGTAGTGGAGAATAGTATATCCCAACAGAGATACGTGAATTGTTTGCAGGGTATGTGATAACAAGGTACCTTCAGACTGGCATAGCCTCGTCAGGTCCCACATCGTGGGGACCGTTCGCAGTCTGGTTGCATTTCCCTCAATGGCTGTACCTTGTCGCTCCCTCGTCTTGTGATGATGACAGCGTAAGCTGCCTCCAGGCGCATCCGGTCGATGCTGTGCCTCATTGGAGCAGGTGTCCAAAGTCCAGTTCTGTGCTGTTAAGCACTCAATATGCAATCGCCCTCTCTAAACACCCTAGGAGGCAATGCGATGCGCATGAAGTCGTCGCAGGAAGAGGGGTCGTGGTCGTCGTCAGGATTCAGCCATTGGCATTCCGTCATACCCACTACACTTGCCCCGTCTCGGTGTTAGAGCGAGACTCCATCGCGAGCACACGTGGCGATGAGCCAATAGAGGGGCGACTGATAATGCAGGGTATTGCAACTCACTGGCGATGATTGGGACTCTCCAAAAGCCGATACGACGTATTGCTGCAACGAACGACATCGGAGGGAACATTTCCGCTGTCAGTGTCGGGATGTCCACATCGATAGGATCGCATTTCGGCTGTTCGCTTCCTGGTGGGACATCCCTGTTATCGAGATAATGGTCCTGCTCGAGGCGTCTTCCATGGCAGAGATTGGAGTCCACTACTCAGCGGAGCCATGCCGCTGAGAGAGGAGCGGGAGAATGGTGGGAAGATGTGAAGCGTGTCCCTGGTCCATGTCCTGTACAGGGCGCGCGAGCAGGTTGAAGTCTTGGCGATGACTGATACCGACATTTCGGCTCGTTGATGGTTGATCTTCGGGAAGACAAGGGCGGTTGAACATTCAGGCACAGGTCAGGGACTAGTTTGCTTCTCGTCGAATGAGCATGTCTATCGCGCTCTCAACTCAGCAGCTCTTCCAATGTCAAATTCACACCTCCCGCTGTTGTCGTTCCTCGATCTTCCGATAGAGTGTTGTTGTACCATTGCATAAGAGAAGGCAGCTCTAATTGCTCGGACGAAGTGTTGCCATTCGTGTAGTCCGCCGGTAGCAAATCCGCGAGTGACGGCAGCGAAGTGGTCGTATTTGAATTGGTGTTGTAGCTGGAGTGAGTGGACTGGACAATAGTAGCCGGCCGCAATCCATGTGGTCGGGGGAGGACCAGCGTCATCAGTGGATCGATGCCTCCCGAGTTTGTTACGATCTCTCGAGCAGAAGCGCCCTCTCGAATGGAGTCAGCATTCGCGATTGTAGCAGCGTTTGTCCTCGCAGCATCTGCCGTTGCCCAGTCGAGAATCCCGCGATCGAGGACGATGGGCTCGGTGGAGGCGTCGGGCTCGGTGTAGTCGTAGTCATCGTTGAAAGAAGAAGGCGTGCCGAGGAATATGTCATCTAGGGTGTAGTGGAAGGGTTGCATATGCCTTTGTCTGTCGTGAAGGAGTGTACTCAGAGGTAGCTTCGTTGCCGTGGTGGACGAATTTGTCGTCGGAGCGGAAATAGCGATATTGTGTTGCGCGTGATCGTCGTGAGCGCACCGCTGAGCTAGCGTTTGCTCAGTTGCCCGGCTTCTGGGCGGAGAGCCATCTTTTCGTGCCAGCTCAGCAGCCTTCTCTGGTCGCGGAGTAAGACCTGCTTTGGCAAATTCTTCTGTGAACTTCGTCCTCATGCGATCTCGTAGATCCGTAGCTTTGCGATGCGAGAGGCCTAGATTGGGATCAGATTTGATGCTCACCCACGCATTGCCGTGCTTCCGGAAGCCTTTCAAAATTGCCTCGTCTTCTGCAGTAGTATAGCCGTGCCGTGGCCGCCTCTCTGCTTTCGCAAAAGGCTCATCGATCCCTAAACTTTTCAACTTCGAAGTGGTCACACGATGCGGTGTAGAATCAACGACCCGAGTCCTCCTGGCTCTAGTAGCATCCTTTCCTTCCGCATTATCATCAATGCGCTCAGCCGGCATTTCAGTCGCCTGCACCGACACTTTCTCGACCACCTCAATAGTTGCACGCTTCCCAGGTTGTCCAGTCCTTCCATTCTTGTAGTCATTTGGGCAATAAACTCGGAAGCGATCCTTCAGATCCATCGCTGTGCGGTTCCCGAAATCGTAATCCGGACAATTCAATATCTTCGTCCAATTCCCAATGCCAAACTTTGCCACTCCTTTCAAGAGGTTCTCGGTTTCTTGCTCGGTCCATCGGTGTCGCTTCAAACGCTTGGTCTGCGACTTGGTCGTTTTCTCCGCGGACGTGTCCTCCCTAGTGGCTGGGCTTGGAACCTGCTTCTCCGCGATGACCTGTTCTGGTCGAGCTGAGTCCGGGATATTCTCCTTCTGCGGTAAAGCTGGTGCATGAGGCTTGTCTACATTGATCGACGGCAGGAGTCGGGCATCAGGCGGAGGCTGATGCAATCCAGAAAGTGTCGGCGGGATCCTCAGTCGCTTCGCCTGATTTCTGACAGTCGGTCTCGGCAAATCCAGTACACTATTGTCGGCCACCTTCTTACGTTTGGCTGGCCTCTCAGCACTTGGCTCTAGTATCAAGTCGAAGATGTCATGGCCAGACACAGTTGATGGATTTGCCTCCAAGCGCGGATTCTCAAGGCGAGGCGTTCCATTTAGAGGGTGTTTCTGTATTTGTGCATGCGGTTCGATGGGGTTCGGATGATTGATGAAGTCGAGAGACGTCGGACGGTAGGCTGCTGAGTCCGGCACATGTTTGCCGGACGCCATCCTGCATTGTGTATGCTGATGTCGAAGGGAACGAAGTTGAAGTCGGTGTCAGCGTCACGAAATGTGCTTGCCTGAGGCATGACTTTTTGCAAATAGCAAGGCCCCTGTACCGCTATGGGTGAAATACAAGGCTCTATAACAATTCATCAATGCTCCAAGCGTCGCGACCGTGTATGCATTCAATGTGATTGCCTCTTCACGTTATTATCGTTCATGACCTCAGCGGTGCTAATTTGCGTCGCAAGACTAATGTATCTATCTCATTGGTGCGATGCATCTACGCGCTAGCTCATGTGCGTAACAATTCACGAGCATGGCCCCTGGTAGGTGCTTTGATCCTGCCTCAGGCGTCAGAACGGGACTATCCGTCGCTCCTGCCGCGCCAAGCCCACGAAGCCCTTCCCACTTCGTTTTCCAGCTTTCTTCGATTGCTTTGAAGATCTGAACTGCGACGCAGCAACATCGACAACCACAGCCATGGCCCCGTAAGTCACAACACTCCGCGCGAACACAGCCGATCTCTCGAATGCAGCGACTTGGACGATGGTGCGATTGGTGCGATGCAGGATATTGCGATGCGAAATGAGGTCTCGTGAGGAAGATGGATGGTGGATACATCAAGGAGAGACACATCGCTGCAGAGCCTCGCGCTGGGACAGGAGATCAGCAATGGAAATATCAAGAGGATGATCGCATACATCCCACCACATCGATCGCACCACCGCCAGCCGCCGCATTTCGAACGCTCGCAATCCTCCATAGGACCATCAATCCATGCTAACAACCACTCAGACGCAGTTACTCCAAGACCTACAAGGTCCCACGTCGTCCATTCGAGTCGGCTCGTCTGTCAGTACACTCCCATGGCCACTGATCGTGAGCTTGCTCGCGTTCAAGTCAATGGTCTAACAATCCGCACAGTGACGCCGAGTTGAAGACTGTCGGAGAATATGGTCTTCGCAACAAGCGTGAGGTGTGGCGCGTCGGCCTCACCCTCTCCAAGATTCGTCGTGCCGCTCGGTAAGGACATGCACAACAGTCGTATACGCAGGACCATCCGCTGACATCGTCAGTCAACTTCTCACCATGGACGAGAAGGACCCCAAGCGTCTCTTCGAAGGCAACGCCCTCATTCGCCGTCTGGTCCGTGTCGGTGTGCTCGACGAGTCCCGCATGAAGCTCGATTACGTGCTTGCCCTCAAGGTTGAGGATTTCTTGGAGCGCCGCCTCCAGACTTGCGTGTACAAGCTCGGCCTCGCCAAGTCCATTCACCACGCTCGTGTTCTCATCCGCCAGCGCCACATCCGGTATGTCCTGACATCTTCTGTGATCTCAATCATACACATCACTGACAACCACTCCAGCGTCGGCAAGCAAATCGTCAACGTCCCATCCTTCATCGTCCGTCTCGACTCGCAGAAGCACATCGACTTTGCCCTCACCTCGCCATTTGGTGGTGGACGTCCTGGTCGTGTGCGGAGAAAGAAGGCCGCTGCTGCCGCCAACAAGGATGCTGGTGGTGACGATGCTGGCGACGAGGAGGAGGAGTAAGCAAATCGCTCATCTCTGGACTTCACGACTTCAAAATACGGGCATAGGCACGGCGTCACTGGGAAAGTGCGGACATGGGTCAATCGTGGTATTTGCGGTTATGATGGATAGTCGCCGCAATCAACACACACCTGCTGAGTCTGAAAATGTCATTGCTGAATTCTCAGATACTGTCTCGTGCCGCCATAATAAGTGAAGTCAAGAACGCTGGGATCACCAAAGCACACTTGTGAGTCGCGACATCGATGATGCACGGAGCAGTAGAAGCGCTGATAGGTAACGAGACAGATACTGCTTTCGATGCTCGTGTACTTCCCCAACGAGCACATCCTGGGCCCAGACTCAGAAGCAGATTTCCGCCATCGCGGCCACGATCCCGAGACGCCTGCTGAATGGTCTTGGCGCTGTTTATGGGCGACTATACAGTACGAACTGTTCGTGAATCTCCAGCTTCTTCACGTTCTCTAACAACATTGTCTCGCGAGAAATCGCACACCGCGTGCCGTTAAGATCACAATGCACTTGCGGAATTACGCTCGACACCCATCACGTTGGTAATGAAATGTTGACACGCGCTCACTGATGCCAGGCACGACAATTCGCGAAGGTGCGACTTTCTCACGATGAGCTGGTGGAGGTGCAAACAACAACTTGTCGCCCACACCTCCCAATTTCGACCTCGATCGTTCCAACAACCGCGTCTCTCGTCATCAAGCACCAGACCTTTGACATTTGCTCTCGCTTCCCGCTCTACATCCTCTCATCCTCTCGGCAGCGTGTGCTTCCGCTCGATGTCCTTCAACGCATGTGCGCCGCGCGAGCGCACGTATGATCGCGAGGTAGATGTTGAAGATTTCGAAGAATACAGTCCCGGCGGCTATCACCCTGTGGTCATCGGAGACACATTCCATGACGGCCGCTATCACGTCGTTCACAAGCTTGGATACGGAGGCTATTCGACCATTTGGCTCGCTCGGGACCAATTGCGCAACCGATATGTCTCGCTGAAGATCCTGCTCGCCAGCGAATCAGAAAATGACAGCGAAGGGGAAATCCTCCGTTATCTCCGCGACGGAGACGCTTGGGACCAAGGGAAGCGTTTCATTCCTTCCCTCCTCGAAGAGTTCTCGATCGAAGGTCCCAATGGGCGACACAGTTGCCTAGTACAAGAGCCTGGTTGCAGCATCCCTGAATTGAAAGATAATTCGACGAATTTCATGTTCCCGGCCGAGACCGCGAGATCTATCGCCGCTCAGCTGATCATGGGGCTTTCATATATACACGGGCACGGAGTCTGCCATGCAGGTATGTACGATGAACCATTCAGGCGCAAATCCCTCACGACTAACATATTAAGCAGATCTCCACCTCCGAAACCTCCTCCTGCGCGGTCCAGATCTTGATAAATTGGAGCCCGACACATTATACAAGCAGTATCGCCTCGACACGGTGCCAATCCGCAGAATCGATGGCGCCCCGTCTCAACCTCATGCGCCACTCTACGCCGTCTATCCGCTCAACATCGAAATACCCGCAGATCAAATCGTCGACCCAGAAGTCCAGATAATTGGCTATGGAACATCTTTAATGTGGCCTGCGGACTACGGAACATCTTTCATGTGGCCTGCGGACAGCACACCCGAGCTACATAGCCCTGCTCTATATCTGCCTCCAGAAGACTTCTTCGGCGAGCCCATAACGCCGGCCGTGGATGTTTGGACGCTCGGTGTCAGCCTGTACGAGGTACTTGGTGAGCGACCCTTATTCGAGAGCTTTGCCTCGGATCGAGATGACCTTCTCGCCGATACAATCAATGCACTGGGTCAGCCGCCGAAGCGATGGTGGGATAAATGGGCCCAGCGCCAAGAGTTCTTCCAGCCGGATGGATCCTACATTGAGGACATTAAAAGAATCCACACCCCCAAGTTCCGACCGCTGCAGCAACGCTTGTGGCAAATGGGACGAGGCGAGACGAGGGACACGTGCGAGTGGGATGTGGAAGGCGGAGAGATGCGGGCTTTGGAAGAACTGTTGAGATCGATGTTGAAGTTTGAGCCGAGCGAGAGGGCGACGGCGGAGGAGTTGTTGGCTTCCGAATACATGGTCAAATGGGCAATGCCTGCTTGGCAGCGCCAGCTGCAGCGGACAGGATGATATCGCCTCTACGATACAGTCGAGCGGCTTTGGTCGAAGACCACCCGGTGTTCTTTTGAAGAGCGTTGCTGCTTCGTCGCGCATGATGTGCGAAGCGCAACTGCGAGACGTCTTGCATTGCTCAGCGGCGGCTACAAAACTGGCATCGAGCCGAGCATCCTGCAGGAAGGTGTTGAGCTTGCTAATCAGGCCATCCAGCAGGCACAGCTTATGCAGGTTTGTGCGCCCTTTGGCATGTCTCGAGCATGAACGTCTTATATTTGAAATGGCAAAGGATTGTTACGCACACTCAGCATGTTGTTACAGACGAGGACAGGCAGCTGTTCGATTGGTCGATCGCATTGACAATCCTCAATCGCAACACAGCTGCACGAAGGCGTGCTTGCGGGGACAAGAACATCAGACGCATCGCTTGGTAATGCAAATCATTCTGCTGACCATTATATCGCAGGAGCAGGACGACTCTACATATATCACCCATATCCATCTCTCCCTGTTGCAAAAAGCAGAACTATACAGAGCACCAGCCGGCAAATCATGGCGACCACCACAATCCAACAACACGCCCACACTTTTCCCACCCACAACCATGTAGCACCAGCCTTGAAAGTCACTTCGAAACCTCTGAAACACGACGTTGGAACAATTCTCAACTTCCACAAAGACAATGAAGATGGCTCGCCGCCCGCGCCGACATACGTCGGTCGACCAGAGACATATGAACGACCTGTCGACGCCCACAAAGTCACGATCCACGATGTGACCGGCGATGAAGACAAGTACACTCTCGACAGCCATGGCTTCCAATTTGTGCCGAGCGTGAGCGTGGAGAAGGACTTCTTGGACGACGAGGTGATTAAGGAGAGGTACTACAAGGAGATTGATCAGTTGCTGAAAGATGTGTACGTCCTGCTTCCTGCCCAATTAGCTCCTCTGCAACATATACTGACTCTCCCATCCTCAGCACCGGCGCAACCCGCACCTTCATCTTCGACCACACCATTCGACGCCCCGCCCCGGCCACCGCCTCCAACCCAGCAGAGGAGGACCAAGCTTCACCGAAACTCAATCTCCGTGGTCCCGTCCGCCGCGTCCACATCGACCAATCTTACTCCGCGGCCCTCTCCCGCGTCCCTCACCATCTCCCATCCGAAGCCAATCATCTCCTCCGCGGCCGCGTCCAAATCATCAACGTCTGGCGACCGATCCGCACGGTTCTCCGAGATCCCTTGGCCGTCGCCCAATCCCAGAGCGTCGCGGAAGAAGACCTCGTGCCAATTGGCCTTATTTACGATGACCGCAAGGGAGAGACTCTCAGTGTCAAGCATGCTGAGGGGCAGAAATGTTTCTATAAGCACCATCAGACTCCTGGGGAGGTGGTATTGATCAAGTGTTTTGATAATCGGGCGGAGGATGCAGTGAGAGCGAAGAGGGCGCCGCATTCGGCGTTCGAGGTTGAGGGGACGGAGGCCGAGGAGGGGAGGGAGAGTATTGAGGTGAGGTGTTTGGTGTTTCATGAGAATGATGTTGTTGACTTAGATGGGCATTTCCCGCGCGATGTACAATTTTGGCCGGCTAGTGTTGCTCTGCTGTGCCCTCTCGAGTTTCTATCGATCGATATTAGCTAAAGCTGATGGGATCACAAATTCGCAGTTCCAGTCTTTTCGGTAGGCTCAAGGTTGGCACATCGACTTTGTAGGAGTGAGGCTGTTGGGCTCGAAGAGCAGGCTTCTATGCCAGCTCTGGCTTTTGGAACAGCACATCGATCTGCCTGGGTATTCCTGAACCAATAGGCAATAATGCGTGATAAACAGACGACGATTGCCACGGTCTGAAGCTCCGCCCCAACCGTTCTACTCCCGTGATCGCTACCTCTTTTCTTCCTCATCAGTCGATCCTTCTGCTTCCTAAAGACATCGCCCTCCGATTCTGCTTGATACAACCACGCACCCCAACGGCACACCTATCTCCTCACCCAGAATTGCACAATCCGCCACGCAGGCTGCAGCCATGCACCTCCTCCCCGCCTTTTTCCTCCTCCTCACCGCCACCTCAGCCTGCTACTCCCGCTGCGTCTGCCAGGGCCAATATGGCAACGAGATGAACTCCTCAGCTTGAGGTCACCGCTGGAGTGTCCGACGATGTGTTCTCTGCACGGCTTTCTTCTCAATATGACCGAGTATAAAAGGAGTCCTCGACGACCAGTGTCGTCCATGGACCGATTTTGTGCGAAGTATGGCCTTTGGCGTGGTACTGCGACCACTTGCCGTAGCAATTGGAGTGCGTGGCCTTCTCATCGGGCGTACTCCTTACATTCAGCAGCCTTAGGTCACAACTCCGTGCTGCTATGACCTTTCATCGCTCCCGTACTTCCCAACCAGACTCCTCATGATGCCCATCGCTCCGCTGCGATACCCACCACCAAACATCGCATGATGGTTCAGATGGTGATACAGCTCATACAGCTTCACCCGATCTTCATACTCCTCCTTCGGTTCCGTTTTCGGCACTAATTCATGATATTCACTCATGAAATCCCCTCCGAACCCACCGAACATCTTCATAATGCCCAACTCGTACTCTGAATGCGCATAGCAAGCCGACGAGTCGAAGACCACATCTTCCGGCTCTGCCATTCCTGGCAACTTACCCCGGGAAGTGTTCCCGGACCAAAGATCACCATGTACAACGACGGGTGTGACGCCTTTGCCACCATTGAGATGCTCGTCACCAATGAGGCGCTGGACGACGCGAGTGCACACTTTCCCGACCATGTCTTTCAACTCGGCGTCTTTGCCCTGGTTCTTCTCGGCTTCCCGGACAATGAAGCGGAGGCGGGAGTTGGCGTAGAAGTCCGCCCAGGAGGAGGAGAAGGTGTTGTCTTGCGCTGTGTCTCCGCAGCAGGTCTTCACAGGGAATCCGAATTGCGGAGACCTATAACCTTCGGGGATGGGTGCTGGAGCCTTGTGGAGTTTTGCGAGTTTGTGGACCAGAGATGTCGGACCTTGGCTTGTCCCTCTGCTTCGACCGCCGGCACTCAAGTCGAGAAAATCCGTAAGTAGGAAGGATTTCCCAGGAGTATCGACAAATTCGCCATGTCCGAAGGATTTGGGGCAGATGGAGGGCACGGCGGTGTTGAGAGCATTCAGCGAGGCGTGCTCGCCTGCGAACATGACTGCTGCCGAGGGACCACGCCCAGTCTTGAGGAAGTACTGCGTGCTTGTCCCATCTTCGTTGGTGATCGTGACTTTGGAGGCCGAGGCGGAGGAGTCGCCGCCGCCGATGGAGGATATATTGCTGGGAGTCGAGGGAGAGATGGACAGAAGCTTTGTCAGGGCGGGATCAAGAGGCGCCATGCTGGCGATGTATCTTTCGGAGTAAGACTTGTGTATATAGAGGGTGGCTTAGTGGTTCCAGAAATGGGTCTTTCGAAGGGAATGGAAGATATGAGTGCAAAGATGTGAGGTGATGTCAGTCGCAAGCGGAGATGGCAGATCGGCGCTCAGCCATATCATCTTACGGTACGAACAACACAGCAAGTATTGGAATTTCAGCATGAGGCTCCGACACAAGACAGCCGTCTGCTCAAGGCAAACATCAAAGATCAAGACCTCAGTATTGTCCAACGACGGAAGTATCGACCTCGGCAAAATGTCGGCTCAGCAGTCGACTTTGGCCGTCTTCCCTGAAATGCGAGTACTACGCAATGACAAAAACATGAACCTCGTCGGGCCCCTTCGCAAGGGCAGCAGAGTATTCACATCCTCGAAAGCTCGCGAAAGCCAGCGCCTGCCCTCACAGCCCCGTTGATGGACCCTCTCTCTCAGACCGGTCCCAAAACCTCCTCAACAACTCTGACCATCTTCTCCACGATAAAGTCCACATCCTCCCTCGAACAATTGTACGCTGGCGCCACAGCGATCACATCGCCATTCGTGCCATCCGCCACGCCTCCACCGGGTAGCAACGAGATATCAAACCCAGGACTCATTCCCACCGCGTGGAGCTGTGCCGCCAACTTTCGAGAGGCGGGGAAGGGTTCTTTGGTCACCTTGTTTTGGACGAATTCGATCTATGGAGCCGAGGGAGTTAGTACGTGGAGATCGGGAGACTTTGGGGACGGAAGGTGTTGGCGGGAAGAGAAATGGTACTTACACCCCAAAGAAATCCACGCCCTCTGATATCGCCGACATTAGGGTGAGCTTCGAGACGCCGCTTGAGTTCGCTACCCAGGTACGCTCCCAGAACCTTGACGCTCTCGACTAGTCCTTCTTCCTCGATAACATTTTGCACTTCCAACGCCGCCGCGCACGCCACCGGATGTCCCTGATACGTCTGGCTGTGCACAAAACTCCCCGTACCTCTTTGCAACACCTCAACAACACTCCTATTCACAAGTAGCGCTCCAATCGGTTGATACCCAGCTCCGAGTCCTTTAGCAACAGTCTGCAAATGCGGCACCGCATCGCCCTCTTCCTGTTGCCAAGCGTGAAGGGAGCCCGTACGTCCCATACCGCACATGACCTCATCCAGAATCAACAGTACGCCGTATTTGACGCACAAAGCCTTTAAACCAGCGATGTATCCTTTAGGAGGAGGGACAGCGCCGAGCGTGAGGCCTGCCATTGTTTCGACCACAATTCCGCACACGGTCTGCGGTCCAAGACGTTGGAACTCGTCTTCCACTTCGGCGAGCAGACGGGAGACGTAGTCGGACTCGTCCTCTCCGTTTTTCATACCGCGATAGACATGCGCCGGCGAGATATGCGCGGTGTTCCCACTCAAAAGCGGAGCATACATCTTCCTTCTCGCTATATGCGACCCGACACCCAGCGCTCCAAGGGTATTCCCATGATACGACTGCTTCCTCGCGATGAAGTTCACACGTTCAGGCTGCGGCACCGGCAGCTCCAGAAAATACTGCCTCGCCAACTTCAACGCCGCTTCAACCGCCTCCGTGCCCGAACTCACGATGAACGCCTTCGTCATCTCACCTCCCGGCGAAGCCACCAATTTATCCGCCAGGGCCTCCGATGCAGGCGTGGAGAAGAAGGGAGAGTAGACGTATGCCACGCTATCCAGTTGCTTCAAGATCGCTGCCCGGACGCGAGGGTGGGAATGGCCGAGACAAGCGACTGCTGCGCCGCCGGTTGCGTCGAAGATTCTCTGGCCGGTGGTGGTGGTGATGTAGTTTCCTGAAGCGGAGGTGATTTGCGAGGGGTTGGATTTGAGGGAGGCATGAAGGATGGAGGAGGAGGTTGAGATCTTGGAAGTGGGAGACGGGAGGGAGGCGACGGCTTGGGCGGTTGTGCCGGTTTGAGTAGGCAGTTCTTCGGAGGTGCTGGTTGTGGTTGTGGTGATCGACATGTTGAGTTGCTGCTGAGTGAGATCGTGTTGTAGTGTTGGTGATGCGATGTCTGGGTCGGAAATTTCCCAGCTGCTAGTCGATTTGATGTCTGGTCGTTGAATCCAAAGGTTCCTCCAGCGATACTTGAAGTCCTGGACTCGTGGACCGAGAAGTCTCGTGGTCAAGCTGAAGATATCGGAAGATCAGGACGGAAAGAGCTCTTTCCTGAGCGATAACGCAGCACGAAAGACCCCGCCTGCACGGCATACTAGGTACCTGCATGAAGCTCCACGATACTACCGCAGTCTTGCCCGAGACGAGGTGAAGTTGGCCGTGGTTTCTCCACAATGCCACAATGGGTATATAGATCCGAATGGGCCGAAGTCGGAAGTGTTTGGTCTTGAGTATTGAGTGGTATACGTCTTGCGACATATTCCAGATAGCAAGCAGTATCAGATGGTAATGGCTATTCTCTGGTCCGAATGCGCATGCAAGACAGGCAAAACAATGCCGTGAGTGTTATCCGTGGCCATGGAGATCAATACAGCTGCGTCGACCGATCACTGCACGTTTTCGCTCCATCGCATTTTGGCGTTCATCGTCTTGCTTGGGATGCGTGTCGTTGATTTACTAGAGCAAAAGTTGTCGTTAGGATCTGGTATCGAACATCTATCATTTATCAGCAATGCATTCTCAAGATCCACCAGCCGTGCAATCCCCAACCGTCACCCTTCCACCGAAGACTCCTCAGTCCTACTCCTCCACCCTCCCACCGGCCTCCCCAATGCCCAACCTGACCGCATCCCAAACACCGTCCACCGTATACTCCGACGCTTCACTCGGCGTCGTTCCCTCTCTCCAAACCCCCGTTTTGACAAGCACACTACTCCATCGTACCCCACTCCCACTCTTATACCGATTCGCGCCCTTGATATCACTCTCCGGATTATCGCCCACCATGAAAACCCTCCTCAACGGCGCATTAAGCCCTACCTGGCCCACCAATCCCTTGCGATACCGCATCAGCATCCTCTCCGCGAATTCGTACGTTCCTTGATGAGGTTTGCCGAACGTTTGGGTGTTCGTCAATGCTGCGCCGTTGGTAGCTGCAGCCCAGAGACCGGAGAAGGCGGCGGCGAATCCGCCTTGACCGAGGCGGGAGGCATGGTAGGAGGAGGCCCACCAGAGGTCTGGATTGGAATAGTAGAGTGGAGGAGGGGAGTCTTGGAGGTAGCCGTTGTTCGGTAATGACGTGTCGCCGTTCTTCGTCGAGAGAGTGCCGATGTAGCCTGCATGGGAGAGGAGTGTGTCGAGGATAATGGATGCGTCCAGTCCCCAGTCTCGAGGGTCGTTGTAGACGAATATGGCGTCAATTTTGAGGCGAGAGGTCAAGTCGTGGGTGATGTCCGTGGCGATGGGGTTGGGAAGAGGTTTCGCGAAGGAGGAGTAGTAGTCGCGGAAGACTTTGGCGAACGGCCAGATATCGGGGTATGCGGTGAGGATGTCTCCCGGTGTGACCACGCTCTTGAATCCGTATCCCTCTGCGACTTTTTGACATTTATCCCGGTCTCCTCCTGCTACGAGCACGGTTTGGTCGTGGTGGTGGGTCATGTCGGCGAACGGCGTGTGGGACTGGATGAAGTTGGAGGTCGAGAGGGGCACGCCGAGTTTGTCTTGGAGGTCTGCTACTCGCTCTTCTTCGGACTTGCCGCCGCCGTTGGTGAGGAGGATGAATGGGATTCGTTTGGATTGGAGGTAGGTGAGGGCCTTAGTGGCACCTGGAAGGGCGGCGGAGGAGCGGAGGAGGACGCCATCGATGCTGGAGTACGGAGTCAGCGGGTGCTTGTGTGGTAGGATATGTCCTGGCTCACTCGAACGCAAAGGCGTAATCAGGTGGTGCTGGAGGTTGTGATATGGGTGCATTGTGCAAGCTCCGCAGGCATTGTCGGTGAGGTGCAAGTCGCTGACATTGCAGAGATCGAGGGATAATAGGTCTAGGAATAGGAGAGGATCGTAAGACCAGCGGTCGGAGAGAAGTTGCCATATGCGGCAGGAGGAGGCAGAGGAAGAAGAAGTGAATGTGAATGTGAGTGAATGTTTATCAAGTTGACACCATTGAAGCCGGAGGCAGGTCCGGCGGATAAACTAAGGTACCACTTCATCCGGCGCTTGCATGTGAAAGGCGGTGAACCTTCCTTCCTCTGCCGTGTCCAACCACGACTTTCGTTTCCTGCGCACGGAGTTCGATCAAAGCATCTCATCGCGGCGTTTGAAGTCCGACGTGAATGTTATCTGCCACTACATTATGGAACATGCGGATCAATACCAAGGACAGCGACGGCCAGGGCAAGAATAGGTATGCGGCCGGAGACCTGCATGGTTCAGACTCGACGGATCATGCAGTCTGCCGAATCTCAGCAGAGTCAATGCGCTCGTCTATCGTCGCATGAACCGGATAGCATGCGATGAACATTTCGAATGCCGATTTGCTCCACCGATCGACCAGGGAGAGATGATCAGGAGAGCATGTCAGATCATGGCTTGATGTTCCAGCCGGCTATACGACCATCGCGATGTTCAGCTCCCGCTACACAAGCAAAGATCGGTGTCCGCCCTGGAACAGGACGATACCGACAATCTGGCGACAATGCAGGCTCGAGGAGATGGCGACATTTGTCCGGCAAGGCCGTATGCAGAGCGATCGATGACTGGCACTGGTTCTTGCGCGCCTTGTCGGAGCGGTCCTCTCGTTTGCAGGTACCAAGGCAAGTTCGAGGACGGATTGGCCCACCGCCAGATGATCTGGTCGTTCATGATCACACCAGCTGTGACTTGTGACCACTTCATGCGTTCACATGCGTGTCGGCACCTTCGAGTCGTCGGCGTGCGATCGAGCATGGGAACGCGTGTTCGCAGGGAAGTGTCCCAACAAATGATTTTACCTCGACCCGGTCATACCCCTGACCATGCAACCAAGTGTGACCACTTCGACGCGGTCCCAAATTCCGATAAATGCTAGATCATTCGATGCGACAGGCCCGAGGTCACTCCAAGATTGGAACCGTCAGCAGGGACTCGTAACACTTCTCCCTACAAGAACGACTTGGCCGCCGCCCAGCTAGTTAAATATTTCCTCGCCCAGATCAATCAAGTGGCTCCCAAATACACGAACATTAAGCTCTCCACACCTGACAGCTTTCTGGACCAAAGTCGACTTCCAACAGTTGCAAACATCAAACGCTCCAACAGCTCATCGAAACAACATCGCGACACTGCAACACTTCCAAACACATTAAGCACCACCAGTCGCCATGTACATAAAGATGAACCTCGGCCTCCTGCTCTCCACCTTCCTCCTCGCCTTCTCCGCTTCCGCCGCTCCAATTCCGCAAGCGGGCAACGGCGACCATTGCCAATTTGGAGAGGTCCAAAACTGCCAATGCGTATGACTTTCCGACTTCACGTCCCTCTTGGTCGCCGACACATGCTAACGTCTTGGGGACCGCACAGGGTGCCAACAGGTGCCCACCTTGAGTAGGCATGTGCTCTTGCTGCTTCCTACTGTTCCCGTGGGGTTGGAGGCTCGAGATGATAGCAAGGGAAGAAGATGAGAAGGAGGAGGCGGACAAGCCTTGTCGTTGTGGTGCGGAATTCGTCGGCTTGCAGAGAAAAAAGGGGCACGGGATTGACCGCTTGCTTTGGTATATGGTGGGACGTTCATGGCGATGGGAGGATTGCGCGGACGGTCAGTCGATACTCTCTTTGCGCTTTTTGATGGCAGGTTCATGACGATGGGTCAATGTTGGTGAACATTCATTTCCATGTTCTCTCCGTCTTCCTCTGCCGTGCGAAGGAGGCTGTCTTCCTTTTTCACCAGCTTGTCAGACTCATTAACCCTTATCCGGACCTTGTCCGGACCACGCGAACTCTCTCCTTTGCAATAGTGCAAGGGTCCGGCCGATCATCGATGGTGGGCGTGCTCGAGGAACCTGAAGTCCGTGCCACCGCGACCTCCTGACATGGCTATGCCGCCCATGCTCCCCGGTACACCTCGAACGACAATGCTCGAACATTCGATGTAGTGTTCCGATGTCAATCCAAGATTGGAGCCGTAAGCAAGCACACGTACCACTTCTCTACTGCATACAAGACACTGCGTGGTCGCCGCCCATTGATCGAGTCTCGTCCCTCCTTCTCAATTTCTCACCTGGCTCCCAAGCGCAACCCTGATCTGGAAGATTTCTCCTCTCGGATCCGTCAACTGGCTCCCAACTGCAAACATCTTTTCGAACCGTTCCTCCTCCTTGATCAATCAACTGCCTCTCAAGTGCAAACATCAAGCGCTCCACCACCGCTCCACCACCGCTCCACCACAAACACTGCAGCACTTCCGCAACCATCGAGCACCGCCGTCTCCACCACGACCCAGCAAATATGAACATGAACCTCGGCCTCCTGTTCTCCACCCTCCTCCTCGCCCTGTCCGCTTCCGCCGCTCCGATACCGAACGCGATCAAAGATGTATGCGACGAAGGACAGACGGTCATCCGTTGCAGATGCGTATGACTCTCCAGCTTTCATGATCTCTGACCCGCGCTGACGTTTCGCCGTATAGTCAGCACCCATCTGCCCTTGAGCGGAGACACAAAGAAGGGGAGAAAGGTCGGTATGGTGCGAGGGACGTTGGTTTGAAAGGGTGAATCGGACACTGTGGGAGGGAAGTCGAATGGCAGGTCTATTAGTCTGGAGTTTGCAAGTGGTGTCTGCCGGCGGGTTGGTACTATGGTCAGGCCGACCAGCATTGATTCCGCTGTGACGTAGACTGCAAGGGAATAACATCATCCACCTCTTCCGCCCTCACAAGGCGGTCCTTCATGTCAATCCAACCAACTCTGATAGGCATGAATAGCGCTTTGTCCCCCCAAATGCACAAAAAGCACATTCTTCGCCTCTCCCAGTCCTCCCTCTCTAATCAACTGCATCAACCCCGCCATACTCTTCCCCTCATAGACCGGATCCGTAATCAACGCCTCCGTCCTCGCCGCAACCTTCATCGCCTCAATCGTACTCGGACCAGGAAGTCCATAAACTCCCTCATGAAACCTCTCATCCAACACAACATCCTCTTCCCGGATCACCAACTCGGGGTCAAGAGAGGCAGCGGTGGCGCGAGCGATTCGCAGCACTTGAGCACGAGTCTCCTCCGGCTTACCACTGGCGTCGATACCGATGATCCGTCGTCCGCGCCCTTCTGCTACGGCGCCGACGACGAGGCCAGCTTGCGTGGAACCCGTGACGGAGCAGACGACAAGCGTATCGTGGAACTTCCCTCCGAGAGCCCGTTCCTGCTCAGCGAGTTCAACCATAAATTCCACAAACCCCATTCCACCGAGTGGGTGGTCGGAAGCTCCGGCGGGGATATAGTAAGCTTTCCCTCCTTTCCGCTCAACTTCTTCGCACACCTCCTTCGCGGTGGACTTATGCCCTATCCCAAAATCCCCCCCTCCCTCCCCATCACCCGTAGACGGCGGCAAAACTCTCACATCTCCACCCATGAGTCTCGACAACAAAATATTCCCCACCCGTCCATACCCCTCCTTCGCCTTCTCCGGCACCGGCACCCAACTCTCCTGCACCGTCACGACTTCCAACCCCACATGTTTCGCCACAGCTGTGACCGCGCGGGTATGGTTGCTTTGCACGCCTCCGATGGAGACCAAAGTATCGCAGCCCTGGTTTAGAGCTTCGGCGACGAGGTATTGGAGTTTGCGGATTTTGTTCCCGCCGGAGGGGAGGAAGGTGTGCAGGTCTTCGCGTTTGGTGGAGAGGGTTGCGATGGAGGAGGAGGGAGGGGGGTTGAGGAGTGTGAGAAGACGAGGGAGGGGTTGGATTGGAGAGGGGGCGAAGAGGAGGGGGGTTTTGGGGAGGGAGTGCAGGGTGCGGATGTAGGTTGGGGTGGTGGTTGTGGATGGGGAGGAGGAGGAGGAGGCCATGATTGTGGTGATTGAGGGTCGGGTTGTGTGGATGCTGCGGGAGTGGTGCTTGTTGATGAAAGAGACGAGGGACTTGGGAAGTCCTGCGGGTGGTGGGTTCGTCCAGGAAGTCCACGCCAGAAAAAGAAGGACAGATGTCACTCAGGTCAAATTCGTAGCAAGAGGGAAGCACGTCCGATGGTCGACTATCGTTGGGCGGAGGAAAGCGGAGAAATACGGATGTAGGATACTTACTTATTACCTTGCTGGATACCAGCATTGCTCCCCATGTTCCCTCCGTGGAGCAGGTACAGTAGCACAATGCAGGAGAAGGCCTATCTGACTTCACTTATCGCCTGCAGCAGCGCCGACAACGGCATTCTGCATGCATAGACCGAAGTTGAGCCAGGCGAAGGCTTGGTGGGAATCGTAATCTGTGTCGACTTGGTCCATAGCTCATGGAAGAACCTGAAGATGTGGAGTGAGGAGGCATTGATGGATGAGGTGGGAAAGCACAGAAGAGAGGTCACAGAAGGTCGAGGCGGAAGAAAGATCATCCGGGTCTCGCTCCTGATCAAGATCCGATCGAGAAAGAGAAATACAATTTCTTGAAAGCGACGACTTTCTGTCCGCCGTCTATGCTAAACCACTTCTCCAACACGCAAGCCATGCAACTGAAAAAAAGCACCACGAAATCCAATCATCTCTCTCACGTTGACTGTACAACCACAAACAACACCTCTCTCATCTCGTCAACCAAGCTACAACACAGCAGCAAAAGCAACCACCAACCCACCAACCACAGTCAACACCGCCACTCCCCGACCGCTCGCAGCACCCTCCTTATCACCACCATTCCCAGATCCACCATTGTTATTCTGCTGTCCATCGACATCACTCCCACTCGTCGCCACACCATTACTCAAATCCGGATCCGTCTCACTCGGCGTGCCTGCAGTCTGCGACCCATCACCCGCAAGTCCCACAGCCTTACCCGCTCCATTCTTGATATAGTCCGCCGCACCGCTCGGGATCTCAGGAAGCAGGTTCGTCGACACCTGCCAGTTCTCCGACTCAGCAGGGCACTCCATCACACTCGTCTGGCGGCGCGCACCACCGTCGCCGGAGGGGTTGGAAGTCGCTTGGAAAGCTTGCATGAGAGCCGTGAAGTCGCGGTTAGGAGATATAGCGCCGGAGGAGTCGACTTCCACGAGACCGTAGCCGTTCGGCTCAACGGTGTATTCGTACGCCAAACCGCCGGAGTAGACGCCTGTCATGTCGGTCGAGTAGAGAGATGCGACTTCACCCCAGTTACGTTCGTTGGTGATGCAGCCGTATTCGGAGAGGAAGAGAGGGAGGGAGTAGTTGCCGTACAGCTGCACCTTCTGATCCCAGCCGGACTCTTCGAAGGAGGAAGGGTCGCACCAGGCGTAGTCGTTGAGGGCGAAAAAGTCGGCGCGGGCGGTGGCGTCGTCGCCGCAGGCGAAGTAGGTGGCTTGTTGGTAGATGTTTTCGGTCACGTCGGCGGCGGAGTAGCCGACGGGGATGGAGCGGGGGGCTTGGGCTTTGATGTAGTTTTTCATGTCGCGGGTGACGGCTTTGACGTACGGAGCGGAGTTGGAGTTGTTCTTGGCGTTGATGACTTCGTTGCCGGAGTAGAACATTGCGAGGTTGCCTGGGAAGTTTGTCAGCATGGGAAGACATCGATGACAATGACGCATTGTACTCACTGTAGCCAGCAAAAGCATCAATCGTAGCAAACACATTCTGCAGGTAGACATCGTTATACGACGTGTGCAAATCGTCGAGACTCGCCCGATTGAGCGAATAATCCGGCGTATTCGCATCCAACGTCAAATAAATCCCCGCCTCATCCAGCATCTTCATCGCCTCATCGTGGTTGGCCGAGTTGTCGATGGTGTAGATCCGGATGGTGTTGATTCCCAGCTCTTTGAAGTTCGCCACGTCGCGGGTGAAAGCTTCCATGTCGAGCATGGGATCGGCGGCGTCGGCTGCACCACCAGGTTGGTAGGCCACACCGCGGATGTAGAAGCGCTCTCCACCGGCGTAGAATGCATTTCCTTCGACGGTGATGGGTGGGAGGGAACCTTGCTGGCGAGGGACGATGGCTGCGGAGACGGTCGAGGTGATGGTGGCGAGCGCGATGGCGCTGCGGGAGAGGGTGGACTTCATGGTTGTGGAAGTCAAAGTGTTCGTTCGAAGAGGTATTGAGCTCGGAAGAAAGTCGGGTTGATGGCGAGGAACGAAAGATAGCGGGTATGCAAAGAACGAGTGTGAGGAAGAGGAAAGGCGAATATGCAGCCGATACCTCGAGATGAGAAAGTTGTCAAAGAGAAAGAAACAGCAAGCAAGATGATCACGAAGGGGAGGCGAAAGATGAGAAGTGTTGACTCTGTTGAGAGGTACCATTCGACTTATTTGGGAGGGGAGACGCGTTTTGTGCCAAGTACCAAGATTCCCCTGCCAATACGCCCAGCGGTCTTGGAGGAGGACTATCCGCGTCAGCTAGAAATCTCGTGTAGCATGAAGATCTATGATGTTGTTTGCTGGGAGGGTAGACGGCGGTGAAGATTCCGGGCGGAGCGATGTTTTTGGAAGCCGTCCTTGCTGCTATTGTCCATGTCGGAGGAGGTGATGTCAATCGTAGGAAAAAGATGTCAGCGTAGCGATGCCAAGGGTAGGTATGGTCTTCGTAGCATCACACCACCCATGCAGTTCATCGTCGGGACATCATCGCCTCCGCCACCTCCCGTGTGAGACAGACAAGCTTCATCTGATGTGTCTGCATTGTGTTTGTTGTCTTGGTGGTGGAGTTGGAAGATTGCGAGTGGAAGGAAGTCGTAGATTTGATGGGCCTTGGCAGATTGTCTCGTGGGGCGGAGCGGATGACCCCTGTTCTTCGTCGTAGTATAGAGTTTCCAACGGCGTTTACCTTTATGCTCGGCGCGTCGCGTATTTGAATGAGGCTGAGATGGTGATCGTCATTCGAGGCGCGGGATATGTCTTGGCTGGAGAGAATGACGAGAGCAACGAACAAGAAGGACGAACAAGAAGGACTGCATCGGGCATGGTCCGCGAAATCGAATCAACCCTTGCAGGCAGGAGGAAGTTCGATCTGAGAGGCCACGGCTCCTCTCGATGGCTGCACCAGGCAGACTCCTCATATTATATCAATATATAGCATTAGAAGAAGAACGAACCGCCCTCGAAGCTACGCTGCACAGAGCGTCAAGCCATCTAAGCCAGAAGATGACGATGCCAGCCAACCTCGATCTTTCTCTATCATTCATGCATGCATCCTCTATCCAACTCTTAATCCCTTCATCCCTCAGGCCGCAATCAGCACCCACAACAAAAAGAAAACCATCAACACCCCAAACATCTTCGCCACCAACCACCGATTCCCCTGCACCCGACTCCAATACTTCATCAACTCCCTCTGCGCCCCGTCCACATTATCCACCACATCATCCGTATTCGCATCGATCCGCTGAATCTGCTCCGCTTGCTCAGATACCATTTGCGCCAGTTGACCGAAAATCCCACCCAACTCATTGATGGTGCGTTCTATCGCTTCGATGGCTTCTCCTCTCTGAGAAATGTAGGCGTTGGTTGAGGTTCCTTCTTCCATGAGTTGGAGTTGTTGTTGGGAGGATTGAGTGGCGGAGGAGGAAGAGTAGAGGGCGGAGGAAGAGGAAGGTTCGAGTGAGAGAACGTCTTGGGTTTGTTGGCCGGGTTTCGGAGAGCGGTTGCGGGAGGGGGGTTGGTAGAGAGGAGAATCCGTCCGACCTGGATCGAGGCGTGCGGAGGAGGCGGCTTGGGGTTGTGATGCTTGTTGTTGCGATGCGACAGAGGACACGAAACCTTCCTGTCGTGTCCGCGAGGCTTGGATGTTTTTCGTGCGGACTTCGAGGACTTCTTTGAAGTTGACTCCCACGTCTGCGAGGCGGCCTTGGAGCAGGACGACGACGTTCTTGTTGTGTTCTCCTTCTTGCTCCGCTCCGCCCTTTGATGCTCCACTCCCTCCCATCGTCGTCTGCCGCTGTAATTGCTGCAGTGCGCCAATTTGCTGATTCAAACCCGCGAGATCTTGCTTAATCACATACGTCAACTCGGCGATCTCCACCGGCCGGTCGTCGAATAGTGTTTTCCGCTTCGCCAGTTCTCCCAATCGCTGCAGCTTTCCCATCGTCGCGCTGATGCCTCTTCCGATTCCCGCGGCATTGCGAGCGAATTCACTGCGTTGTTTGCGCGTGGGCGGGGTGGAGGCTCCATTTTGTGAGAGGAGGGGTTGGGATTGTTGCGAGGTGATGGGCGCGCCGGGTTTTCTTTGCCGGGCCAGGGACTTTTGTGCGGCGGTGAGGATAGAGCGGAATTCGGGCGTGCGGTCTTGAATTGAGGCGTGCGTGGTCATGGTGAGCATTTGAGGTCGGAAGGTCGTGGCCAGGTGGCCTGCTTGGGGGGAGGGTGGAATGAGGTGTCGCTGAGGATGGGTGGTGTTCGTGGTGCTCAGAGGCGTCGATGGTATCACGGTATATGCGCGTCGAGCTGTATGCAAAGATCGGTCTCACAGTGGTATGATCTCAGAGTATCTCGTTTCTGTCGTGGTCGTGCAGTCGAGTCGCAAAGAAGTTCATCGGGAATGTTGCGCCGCGGACAAGGATGACCTGCGCCAAGGGGTCATGGGATTGGGGGAGATTGAGAGAAGGCTGAGAAGGACAAAGCCAAAATCGGGACAGCAGCAAAGCAACACACGAGGAGAAGAACAGGTATACGCAATGCAATCCGACTCCGCCTCCTAATGAAGTACATATTCCCGCCTTGACGAGACTTCACTTCTCCTCTATCTGTCCTCATGAAATATTGACGCCTTGACTTCTTCCTCACATCTTCGTTCCAGGGAAACCCAGGCGAGACAAACCGGTTCGGGAGTGACTTGCTTCGTATCTTGCTTGCTCGCTTGCTTGGCCACGTTGTCGTCGTCCTCCCTTTCATTTCCTTCAGACCGCTCCGACCGCCATTTGCACGACTGAACGAAGTCTTCTAATTCATAATTGTCTTCCGCTGCAATCTTCCATACGGCACTGCATCACGATTCACGACCACTGCATCAACCTTCACGAGGCACACGCGTCCCATGCACTGACATGACCTTCCGACTGTAATACCAACATCTCGAACGCCACCAGGCAACATGGCCTCTCGCGACATCACTCCCATCTCCTTCAAGACCGTGCCAGGCCGCAACAGAACACAAAAATGGAGCAAAGCGCCAACACAGACATACGACGGCGACGACTGGGGTGGATATGATCCATATGATGACAGCGAATACAGCGAGCCTCCGCCGCCGATGCCGACCTCGCAACTACCGCGCGATCCCTATAACGGCAGTCCGCAGCTTGCACGAGCTTCGAGCTTCGATCGCGGTGATGAGAGCCGACAGTTCAGCGCTGGTCAGCCTTCGCATTTCGCTGGGAAAGATGTGAACAGACAGCCTTCGCCTGCCACTCTGCAACAGCAGGCTCCGCCGAAAGATCTCTCATCGAGTGGATCACGACCGCGCGACTTCACAAACCCCGAACAAGTCCCTCCTCCGCTTACCGCAAACTCCCCAAGAGCCTCCGCCGAACAATTCCCTCCACGCCGAAGCAGTCGCAGTAGCGGTACACCCAGTCTACCTGCGACGACCTTCTCACCGCCCACTCGAGAGACTTCTCCCGCCGTCGATAAGCCGCTACCCTTCATCCGCCCGGCGGACATCTACAAACGTCATGCAGAAGAGCTTCGTCGTCAGAGTGAGGATGGCGTCAGACCATCGCTGGATTCGCTATCGAGAGAGAAGAGTCCGCCGCCGTTGGACCCAGTGGCAGAGAACAGAGAGTCGCGTATGTACGAGACAGAAGAGCAGCCATCGCCAGAGAGACTGCGAGTGAGGGATACAAGTCCGACACTGCCTCTAGTCACAAGATTCTCTGGCTTTGGCACGGACTTTCTCACAGGAAGTCTCGGCGCGGGCATAGGCGGCCATGCTTTGAATGATGGGTCGAGCTCCAGCAACACGCAAGCTATCGCTGACCGTGTCACGAGCGCGCCGGTTGTTCGTGCTGACGAGCCTTCGAGCTTACAACACACGCCTACTTCGGCAGAACGAGACAGTGCACCAGCTGGTCTTGCAAACACGGACAATGCAGATCTTCAGCATCGACCATCGAAGGGCTTCCGATCAGCAGTGGATACGGCATTCGACAGGAATGACAATGAGATTTCACGAGACAATTCGGCCTCTTCGCAGCAAGGTAGTGGCGAGATCAGTCCAATCATGAGTCGTGTTCCTTCAGGTGCAACTGCTACGCTTGAGAGAAAGAGGATGGAGGAGCAGATGCCGTCTATTGCGGAGACGACACCTGTAGGATCACGACCAGCTTCAGGTAAGTCTTGGTGCGCAATCAGCCAAATCTGACCAACCCAACTAACAACTCCCGTCAGACTCCCGCGGACGCGTTGTGAGCGGCGACTTTGAACCAGGCTATCGACGAAGTATGGACCCACCCTCCACAGGAAGCTCCCCAGCCAGAACGCCCGCTCTTGACAACACGGCAAATCGCCGGCTAAGCACACCCTTGTCTGCAGTCCCCATGGACGCCGAGTCGGCTGACGTGCTAGACCAAGGCGCAGAAATGCCAAGCGTCAACCTGGAGCCGACGGAGAACGACAAGCCTCTCGCCATCAAGACACGGGGACGCAGTGGTACTGACTATAGCATGCGGGAATCGGATATTGCCAACGAGATCAACGCATCTTCTCCCGATACAGGCGGGTTCTCACCTGCTCTCCTCGCCGCACAGAAGAATGATCAGGCATTGTTCTTGGAGACTCATTCAGATCTGAAAGCGCCGCCGTCACCAATGTCTCCAGGTGGGAGGAGTCCGGGAGGTAAGAGCCAGGACGGCAGCCGTGCAGGCAGTCCCGCCAAAGGCCGTGTGCGAGAGATTGCCGACAAGTTCTCTGGTCTGGATGAGGCAGCGGGTAGTCGACGAAATTCTGCCATCAGTGTTGGCAGCTCTAAGAGCAGCTGGAGCAATTTTGGTGAACCGAGGCAGGGTCTATCCAGACCTGACACGAACCGCAGTCTGCTTGGCAATGAAGTGGAGAGACCAGGTGTGCAGCGGGAAGAGTCATTTGTTCCGGATGTTCCTGGTGGTTGGATCAGCTCCGCCCCCACGCCGGAGCCTGGAACCGGGAGAGAGCCGCAGTACCCACAAGCGACGCCAAGGGCACAACGAAACGCTTCTGATGAGGATATCGACCTTACACCAACTACCAAGAAACATCAGCTGCGAGGGTCTGGAAGCCATCAAGACTCTCCGACGACTCTTGAGCAAGTGAAGAACGCTGGCGCTCAGCTCGGTGCCTCTCTCCTTTCGGCAACCGGAATGGGTCACCAGACTCGGGACTTTGCTTCTTCTGAATCCGCAGCACCTCGAGAGGAGACGCCAGAGCCCAAAATGATCCGCGGCGACCAGCCAATGCAGCCTCCGATGTACCGGCACGACACTGAGAATTCGGAAGCTCCTACTTCTGTCGCGTCTTCCATGCCTCCGACTCCCATCTCGAAAGAAACGCCTGCTGGAGAAACTCTGAGCTCGGATTACTTCAAAGCAGTGGCGCCGCTACGAGTGAAGTCACGAGAGGCGACGCCTCCAGGAAGTCGTGAAGGTGGCCTTCGACCTCAAGTCACAAGCGCATATCCGAGCGAGATGGGCCCAGGCGACATGGAGAGCGACCGACTGCGTAAAGAAATCGTTCGGAGTCTGGATCCAATCCCACAGAATGAGGCCATCGAGGACACGCAGCGAACGCAGGATGCATTGAACGCCCCGACGAACGAACGCCGCGTGGAACAGGGACTACCCACTTTACCCGCCGCCGAAACATCCCGGCAACCCGGTCTGCTGCAGACGCGTTTCAGTTGGGAAGCGCCATCCGCCCCGGAGCTTGTCCAGAGTCCTGAAATTAAACCTGAGATGCCGTACGAGCGGGGAACAAGCAAGACATTGCATGTTATGAATGTTGGTAACGAGACGCCCGATACGCCGACGGTCATCAACCCGACTCAGCGAGAGTCGGAAGATGGCGTGAGGGACGAGGGTTATTTGAGCCCTATCACGGAGGCGGATGGCAGCATGTCGGCCGCCAGTCCGAAACGGTCGCTGGATAACGTCCCACCTTCGCCCATGTCTTCACACGATCGTGGCCACATCAATGATGATGCGCATGACGGCAGCGCCCGAATTTCCTCGGACGCCCGTCAATCCTCTGATGCGCGCCACTCCTCCGACGCCCGAAACGCGTCCCCTGACGCACCCGCCTCTTCCTCACCCATCTCCCACAAGACGGCACCACCTCCCGCCCGGACCTCAGCTCAACAATCTCACAAACCCATCCCTCCCTTCCGCAGCATCCTCGCGCTGAAGACGAGTGAAGACCGCATCGCGTCGTACAACGACACCCGGACCACCTTTGCAGAGATGAACACCGGCCTCTCTGACTGGTTACGCGTCATGTCCGCTCAACACTCGGACATCGCAGCCGCACCGCTCGGCCCTCCACCGACCCTAGGCGTGAACACAGGAGCGGGCAGCACATCATCCCTCCCCTCGGGTTTCCTCAAGGGCCACAAGAACAGCCCCAGTCTGGCGAAATTCACCCGCAACTTCTCCGGCTCTGGCACTGGTCTCGACTCGGGCGGTCCGGGATCTTCTTCCGCGGGTCCAGTGGGTGGGCAGAGGAATGTGAGCTCTTCCAGCAGCGCGCCGGCCCAGGATGGAGACAGTAGTCGTCCGGCGATCGATACGGAAGAATTGAAGTTGAAGGGCAAGGCTTTCATGCAGAAGACGGGTGTACTCGGTGGCAAAGCGCAGGCCGGCGCGAAGGGGTTGTTTGCGAAGGGCAGGAGTCGATTTGGCGGCGGTGGTGGGGGTGAAAAGGTAGAGTGATTCTTTTCTTGCTTTTGTTTTCTGCCCTCGTTTTGTCCTGCACTTGCACTTTACGTCCTGCTTTGTTTGGGATACTCTTCTCAGAACCAGACTGAGAGGATTGAGGATCGCGGCGAAGGGAAAGGGAAGGGATTGTCGATTGGAGCGTGCTTCTTCCTTGCTATGAGCGTTCTTTTTGATATCTATTACCTTCTTCTATTGTTTATTGCTTAGTCTACATGCCTGGTCGAGGCTCCATCTACCTCTAGCGGACGCAGAGAGAGGGAGGGCAGGCACGAAGCCGGATGAAAGGACCGATCGAACGAAAAAGCAACCGAAAAGATGGCAAGAGCGACAAAGACCATGGATGAACAACCCCACACGACAACACACGCAACCAAAAAGGACCACAGAACAAGTCTCTTTGCGTGTCTCCGTCCCTCACACTTCTTGGACCGACGAATTGTGTCTTCCTATCCATCCACTTATGCTTTGCTTTTTCTCCAGGATCGGGGCAGTACTCTCTTTTCGCGCACGCTACGAATCGATTACGAGTTGCATACAGCTTACGACGCCGAACTGGGCAGGTCGAATCCCGTCATTCCCGAGGGTGAGGGTGAGGGTGGTGAGAAGGCTGGACGGGCTTTGCGACCTGGCGATCGGGATGTCAGACTGGACTGGTCCATTCCTGAGGGCGATCGGGATGCGAAGGCCGGTCAGGCCGATGAGAAGGTCACGGCGCTCGATAAGAAATTTCCGGTGAGGAGAAGTAGCATCATCTACCCCTCTAGACGATTGTCGACATTTCCGGCGTGGATGATGAGTGAGAAGAGTCGTGACTCGACTGCGACCGCGACCAATGCCGCACCCAACGACGCACCCCATCCCACCAGCCCAGCCGAGACCCGAGCTTCCACCACTCCCCTCCGCCGAGACTTTGCGTCCTCCACCATCACAACCGGTCCTGTTCTCCGACCACGCACAACCTCCTCACTCGCCAACCGAACTCCACCCCCGACCAGCTCCTCTGCCGCCTCTTCCTCATCCGCACACCTCCGCCCACGAACCGCTTCTCGGCGACCGACTCCTTCGCATTATGGCAATGCGAATCTCACTGCGTTGCCGATTGTGCTTTCTGCTAGGACGGCGTTGGGGTCGCATCCTCCTGATCGGAGCACGTTGCCAGCGTTGCGGCGGGCGGCGAGCGATATGAAAGACGTCGCATTTGACACTGGTGTCACCGCGTCGACTGGTCCGATACGTCCTGCTACAGCGCTCGGCGATGATGGTGGTTCGGCAGGTGAAGGCTTGGATCGACCACCATTGACCACCGCTCCCTTGCGTACTCTGGCACCCGACTCGATGCGGAGTACTAGAAACGACGAACCTGGAAGGGAGAAAGTCACGACTGCACCGCCAGCACCGCCGGCAGTAAGGCTGAGTCGACGACTCTCGACTGCCGCGTTGATGCTCACGAGGACGAATACGAATCGCTTGAGGAAGGAGAAGCCCGCGTCTGTGGAGAAGAGGATTGGGAAAATTGGAGAGGAGGAGAGGGAGGAGATGGAATTGAGGTTGAAAATCGCTTTGGGTTGAGAGCAAGAAAAGACCGTGAATTGCGGAAAGGGAACGAGTGGGGAGAGCGCCTGTCTGTCTGGGGGGAAAAACTAACGAAAACCACAAACTTTCACGCTTGCACACACGTTCCCTCATCCACCCTCGATCCTGCGTCCCCGTCCTCACCACTTTCACTCCTCGTCGTCCGTTCGCCATCATTCCATTTTTTTCCGCAAAATTTCAAGTTTTGGAAGAAACAGAACACTAGCTCACGGTAAGTCTCCGTAGGTCCCCAAGTCCTCTTCTGCGTCGTCGCCTTCGTCGCCTGCGAAGTTTTTGAGGCGTTTGTCGTCGCAGCCACAAGTCCAGACTTCTTCTTCCGCTACGCTTCCTCCCACGATCCCGACTGCTGCGTCGATGGCTGGTTCTACGGCGACGCTTCCGGCTAAGGGTGCGAGCGGTACGCCGCCGGTGTTGCCTGTTCCACGCGCTGTTGCGAGTGCTGCGCCGATTGTTAATACTGCGGCGGTTGTGAGGGTTGGGGATTTACCGTTGACGACGAGTACGTCTGTGACGGTGGGTGGAGGGGCGGTGGTGGATGTGCCGAGGGTGTCGGATACGGTTATGTTGAGAGATGCTGTTAGTCTGACGGAGGGAAACAATGGAGTCGAGGATGAAAGCGTGTTTGAGGGGTTTGATGGTGAGTTTACGAAGGAAGATGGGAGTGAACACGGAGGAGGGAATGGAGAGGCGGATGGTGTCGAGGAGGCGGAAGGTGCACGAGGTATACCTCAGCCTGCTCAAGAGGATGGTGGAGATGTCGATGCGGACAAGCCAGTCGCTCTGGGTGGCAAGCATGGAGCTGAGACCATCCCGGCTTACGTTGTGCGCGACAGCACAATTGCCAGTGCAGCGGATCCGCTGGTGCAAGGGACCACGTCAGCTCCCTTACCTGCCAAGAAAGACGCGGAATTTGCTGCTGTGCCGCCAGTCGCAACATATACGGTGGAGGAAGTGTCCGCGAATTCCATTCCGGCATCGAACACCACACCTACCATGCAGGCTCCGGTTCCTGCCAACCGTCCTGGACTCTTCGCCCGCCACTCGTCCTCGAGATCCATATCTTCTCTGCCCGGCAAGACTGCCAAGGATTCGACTCCATCCCGTCCGCTAAGCATGCTTTTCGGCGACTGGATGCGCGAAAAGAGTCGGAGTCGAAGTCGAAGTCGAAGCAGCAAAAGTGCTACCGGCAGTCAAGGCGTTGAAACGCGTGCTTCGCAGCCTCGATCTTCGCTGGCGGTACCGAAAAGTAGTACTTCGAGACCATCAAGTCTGGTCCTGCATGAAAGCGCTGCAGAAGACGGCCCCACCGCAGGGCGCGGCAACGCAGAGCCACCGTTCGTCCTGTCCGACTTCAGCGATGTCGCCGTGCGCCCAATTGCACCCACCGAAGATGCGGGCCCAATGTCTCCAATGTCACAGAATAGAGAAGAGGCGTGGAATTCGCCTGACGCTACCCTGCCGCAAGCTAGTCCGGCTACGGAGGGAAAAGCTGTCGGGCGACTAGGTGTTTTGCCTAGTCCTGCGCCTACGGCTGCTACGTTCGAGAGTGGACGGCGAGCGTCGATGGAACCGAGTCGCAGGAGGAGTAGTGCTGCGCCGTTGAAATTCCTGGATGAGGATGGTAAGCCGGCGGTGGTGTTGGAGCCTGTTCCTTCTGAAGACTCCATACTTCAGGAAGACAATGGAGGAGCAGAAACAGATCTCCCCAGCCCTCCAGCTGTCGGAACAGCCGAGCAAGCTCGATCAACGTTGGGAAAAGTCAGCGAGGGTACTGGTGTGCACGACGATGAGAAAGACGAAGACGAGAAGAAGGAAGAAGAGGTGGTCATGAAAGCTCGTCCCCAGCACCAGCGTAAAGTCAGCGACAGGGAAAGATTGCCTAGCCAGCTGGCGAAGAGATTGAGTGAGGGACGGCCGAGACCGGATAGTATGGTTTTGGCGCATTTGAATTTTGCGAGTGAGGAGAGTTGGGGTGGGTTGAAGAGTCCTGGTGATGGGAAAGAGGGTGAGATGACTGCGGAGCCTGATTCCATAGTGAGGTCTATGGGAGAGGGCGATGTCGGAGCTGGACCTTCAACTCCTGAGAAGCGAGCTTCGAAGCTGCTGGTTGAGCCTGAAGCTAGAGACGATGCCGGAAGTGAGGTCTCCGCCGAGCACGTCGAAGAAGAGGAAGGACTCCAACCGAATACTCGGCCGTCCACTTCGAGGCGTTCTTCCGTCTCGAGCTTGGGAGTTGTGGCAGGACCACAAATCGCCCAGCCACTCGGAATGAGCTTGACCGGCGCGCAAGTCGCTGACGTTGAGCCGTCTGCTGCGAGCCCGAGCGGAACTGTGCAAAGTCCCGCGAGCATCGAGCAGCCAGCAGTCGCGAATAAGCCTGCTTTTGGATCGAGCGAGAGCATGCTAAGTCCGCAAAGACCGGTGATGGACGATCGGGGTATGTCGTACACGACACTGCCTCGAGATGCGAGTGGACTGCCGGTGCCGGAAACAATTACTACGACTGCGCAGAGTGGGTCGCTGCAGCAGACGGCCTCTCCCACATTTCAGGCTTCACCGGCACCAGTGGACTTGAGCGTCATGGGTGGACCGCCGGCTGGGGCGCCTCCTTTTCAGCAGCATCCTGTGTTCCGATCGCATGAGCGGGAGAGTAAAGACACTCAAAACGCTGACACGAACGAGGCTGGACTTGTTCATCGTTCCGTGTCACAACAGGAACAGCGAGACAACGGCTTTGGAGGTGCTCCTCCTCCGAACCAGATCACCGATGACCACGGACTGGACGACATTTACGCCTTCAATCAAGTCACGGCAGATGCACAGCCTCGAGACGGAGCAGACGCACCTCCAGGAGAAAAACAAGGTAAACGCCGCTCCATGATATGGGACACACTCAAGCATCGGCGACAGGCATCCTTCCGGAAAGGTGGTGATGATAGCAGGCACAACTCGATGGCTGCAACCCAGCCGGAGGCTCGGCAAGACGGCGCTGCTGCCGTGAATGCTCCCGCTGCGCTCCCGGCGAAGAGCGAGGCTGCGAAACGTGCCACGATACAGCAGCCTCTTCGGACTCGAGCGGTGATGGATGAGAAGGCACCGAAGAAAAAACGCTTTTCAGCTCTAGGATCGCTTTTTGGACGTTCCGGGACGCCCGTGGGAGGCCCGCCGAAAGTAATGGCCGAGAACAGTCCGTCGAAGCCGAAGAAGTTGACCAAAGCGGCGCCATCTGAGCGAGAAGCAATGGCGCAGTCACCGGTCGCCAACAAGCGGATTCCTGATAGCAGTACTGTCAGCGGAAACATCAACGACTACGACCAGTACGAAGCAGCGCGGAAGAGGGACATGCCTGCTTATCAAGACACTGCTAGCAATGCGCAGCGTCAAGCACCGCAGCCTCGACTGCCCAATTTGCAACCTGATGCCACAGCAGGGCGTGTGCAGCCTCCGCCTGAGGGATGGTATGGCCCACCAGCTCAAGGCGAGTTCCTACAGCGCACGATGTCTCCGCCTCAAGCCGGCCAGCCAATGCCTGTACATCGCCGTATGCACAGTGAGGGTGGCAGTAGGTACCGATCTGCGAACCCTGCTCCCGAGTCTTCCAGACCGGCAGAAGCGTCGTACAATGCGCCGGTCGACCCGATCGGTCCGCCTCCAAGCCAAGAAACGCTATATTCTGCCGAATCAGGACATGGCCAGCGAAGGTCTCAAGATCATGGCAGGTTTTATCCGTACGGTGCTCCTGTCTCTGGACCGCCTCCGCACGCTCCTCGACAACTGCCATGGTCCGATTCGATGGATATTCCGGTTTACAATCAGCGTCAAATGGGTGATCAGCCGCAGTGTCACCCACCTTATCAGAGGGGACCTTACGGGCCGCCTGATGACTACGGTAGAAGACCTTCGCGCGAGCTGACCAGAAGCCCAGCACACGAGTATGCAGAGCAACAACCACCATGGGCTCTCGCCATCCCAAGCATCGAACAAGCCAGCCATGATCCACGATCGCATGAATGGACAACATCACCAGACGAACAGTACTCGTCGCCAGCTACAGCCTACTACCAACAACAGCAACAGCCACAACAGCGCCCTAATCCTCCATCTCGCCCATCAAGCACACGCCCCTACCCTCCCGTCTCCCAGCACCATCCCGGCCGAACCCCAATGTACGACAATCCACCCCCTCGCTCCCAAACCGCCGCTCCCGACTCCCACTCCGAACCCCGCCGTTTCTCCTTCGACTCCGTCGGACCCCCCCGACCTCAAAACCCACCCCGCCAATCCCACGAATACGAACGTCCTCGCCAACGTCCCGCCAGCACCCAGTATCCTCCTCAAAACCACTACAACCGCGCCCCACCGCGTGCTGTCCAACCGCGCTACTACGCCCAACAACAATCGCCGCAGAATTATGCGCCGCATGCATCTTTCGGGGCTTTTACGCACCAGCCGCCGGGTGGAGGAGGAGGAGGAGGGAGACTGTACTCGAGGCGGCCTTCGTCGGGGTATAGTGGACGGAGGGATGATCCGACGGTTGGAGAGGAAGAGGTGATTATGCGGGGGGCGAGTTATCCGGGGCAGGAATGGACGCCGATGGGGATGGGGAAGTGGGATTGAGGACGGAATGGTTCGATGATTGCTGATATGTGACAGGAGGTACAAGCAGATACGACAGAATTTAATGGTCGTCAGACTTGCGATTTGCTATAAGTGTCGCGTCGTTGCTTCGAAGGGTTGGATGGGATGTCTCACATGCCAGAGAGACCGCATCGGGTGCTAATGGGTTAGAGCTGCACGGGGCTGGTCTAGATTTGACTGCAGGTTGGCTGGAAGGTTGAGCAGATTCCGAGGAGATGCAACACGTTCTGACGATACGCTTCATTGCTGGATGATTTGTCTTGGTTACAAGTCGCGGGAGTGCAAACGATCTTGACTATTGGACGCAATATACGCATCAAGAAGCTACAATTGGCGTGCTTCATGGGGAAAAACCCCGCTGAAGGCAACAATCCGTCTTATGGTAACTCAAACATCCGCCATCGACCACAGAAACATATTTTGAGACTGCCAATTGACAACACCCAATCTCACGATCCAGCCACAATAACGCCAACCACTTTCGCAATCGATAAGGACCCCATACAATACTTCTCCGCGGTCCACGATAACCCCAATCAACCTCTATCTCCGACGTGGCTTGGCGGCCCTCAAACTCAAAGATAACGACTCTTGGCAAATTCGCCCGAATAGGAAAGCACTGGTGGCGATAGCGACTCTTCAACCTACAACGACACGCTATACCTATGCTTGGAACATGAATACCGCGGAAGTCGTCGCATCTCCGGAGAGTGAAGCACTCTCGAACAAGCTGGCCAGATGGCTTAGACAAGTCAGCCACTATCGCAGTCGTTCCACAACCTCCCGTCCAACCCAAAGGCGTGCTTCGTACTCCCCAGCCCTTGGCTACACCAACGCATGGCGGCTGTCGTGTGAGGGTGAAGTATATGTACCCCGGCTTCGTCCACGTTGGCTCCAGGTTCAGCTCCAGAGAGTTCGCGTGGCATATATCTCTCTCCCTCTCTCCCTCTTTCCCGTTGTCGCCGTCAGCTCCATACTCGCCAGCATGTTTCCCTTGTCAGTCCTTTGGAAGCCTCCGACCGTGAACCCCGTCAACCTCAAAGCTCGGAGTATACCCGTCTTCAATCCGGTGGACAAGTATGGTCGGGTGTTCTTCTTTTCGTGGTGGGGATTCTTTATTGCTTTTTGGTCGTGGTAAGCATGCATCCGAGCTTCACCAGTCGAGACTTCGTCGGCTAACTCGTTCACTAGGTATGCTTTCCCGCCCCTCCTCAGCGTCACCATCAAACAAGATCTCCGCCTCACCCGGCCGCAAATCGCCAACTCCAACATCGCCGCTTTGACCGGCACCTTACTCGTGCGTTTCTTCGCTGGCCCGTTGTGCGATAAGTTCGGGCCGAGATGGACATACATCGCCATTCTACTCGCAGGTTCCATTCCCACCGCCATGGCTGGTCTCGTTACCAACGCCTCCGGTCTGATCGCTCTCCGCTTCTTCGTCGGCATCCTAGGAGGCACGTTCGTTCCCTGTCAAGTCTGGTCGACGGGGTTCTTCGACAAGAACGTCGTAGGGACGTCGAATGCGTTGATTGGAGGTTGGGGGAATGCGGGTGGTGGGATTACGTACTTTTTAATGCCGTTGATTTATGATAGTAAGTCGTACAGTGACTCAAAACCCCATTCGATATGATGTTCAAGCTGACGAGTCTTCCTCCCGCAGGCCTGAAAGCGGACCAAAACCTCACCTCACACGTCGCCTGGCGAGTAGCCTTCATCGTCCCCTTCATCCTCATCGTCGCCACCGCCCTTGGCATGCTCTTCTTCTGCGAAGACACTCCAACCGGGAAATGGAGCGAGCAACACACCGCCATCGAGCAGCTGCACTCCTCCCTCGCCATCTCCGGGCGGGAAGTCACAATCCCCGGCTCAATCGACGACAAACCCGCCCCATCCTCAAGCGGCACCTCCACCCCTCGCCCGTACCACTCCGAGAAAAAAGACCCCGCCATAACCGAACACGAAGCCGGCCGTCCCGTCCCCACAACCAACGGCCTCATGATCGACCTCGCCCGCAAAGAAATCGTCACCCCTCCAACCATCCACCAAACCTTGAAAGTCCTCACCTCCCCCCAAACCCTCTTCCACTGCTTAACCTACTTCTGCTCCTTCGGCGGCGAACTCGCCATAAACTCCTCCCTCGGCGCCTACTACCTGCACAACTTCCCCTCCCTCGGACAAACCGGTTCCGGCCGGTGGGCCTCCATGTTCGGCCTGCTAAACATCATCACCCGTCCCCTCGGCGGCATCATCGGGGACTTGATCTACAAACACACCACCTCCCTATGGCTCAAAAAAGCCTGGATCGTCTTCGTAGGCATCGTATCAGGAGCCTTCCTCATCGCGATTGGACTCACCAATCCGATGGATCAGGGCATGATGTTTGGCTTGATCGCGGGTATGGCGTTTTTCTTGGAAGCGGGAAATGGAGCGAATTTCGCGTTGGTGCCGCATGTGTGGCCGGAGAGTAATGGCGTGTTGAGTGGGATTGTGGGCGCGGTTGGTAACCTGGGGGGCGTCTGCTTCGCGATCCTGTTCCGCTTTCACGGCGCGGATTATGCGGAGAGTTTTTGGATTACGGGGTGCATTATCGTTGGGATGAACGTCGTGCTGTGCTGGGTGAGTCCGTTGCCGAAGGGGCAGAGGATGATGCGGTAAGGGGGAAACATTCAAAGAGCGGATCTGAGGGCACGATATAGGATGTTGAACTTGGTTTCAGTAGTGGCAATCGCGACACCATTCCAACCGTCCTCTTGCAAAGATGATGATACATCGATTGTTTTGAGCTGAGCAGTCAGTCGTGCTTGTCGACCACTGTAGACATGCTGTATGCCGAGCAGTCGAGAATGCTGGAGACTACAGCACAGCGACGCCAACGACAAGACTGGCGATTTGCATCTTTTCTCCGGTATACTGCATCTCAGGACCTGTTCTCTGAGCACGAGAGGGTGTTGAACTGTAGGGGCAGATCGTAAAGCGGAAGATCGTAAAGCGGAAGATCGTGAAGCGGAAAAACCGGAGCGAGTCGAGTAAAAGAGGCACCGAAGGTCTGTTGAAGGTCAATCAAAGACAAAAGGTCTATTGAAGCTGTCGTCGTCAACATCGACTGTCGTCCACCCTCCGTCGAAGCACCGCGGAAACACTCCCAATCGCCATTGCCGCTAACCCTCTCCTCTCCCCTCTCCCTCCCTTCCCCTCCCTCCTTTTACTAAACACAATACCCATCCCCCCCACAAGTCTTACACCCATCACTCCCCTCACACTCCTCCGGAATATCACAAATCCGCTTATGGCACGTTCCCTTGGGCACCCCATCGCCTTTACACAACCCCTTTTTCGTGTCGCATTTTCCGCACTTGGCGGTTTTGCAGGGCGTGTCGTTGGTGCATTGGACTGTGGCGCAGAAGGCGGAGTTGGCGGAGGTGAGGGGGGTGCGCTGGGGAGGAGAGGGTTAGTAAGGGAAGGGAGGGAGATGAGGGGAGGGAGAGAGAGGAGGGGAGGGAGGGAGATAAGGGGAGGGAGGGAGGGAGATGAGGAGAGGGAGGGAGGGAGGGAGGGGGGAGGCTTACATTGACGAGGAGGTTGGCTGCGCCGGCGGGGTTGAGGGTGAGGAGGGTGAGGAGGGAGAGTTTCATGTTTGCTTGGTGCTGGTCGTGGAGAGTTGGGGTTAGATTGGTTGGAAACGGTCGATTGCGGTTGATTCTTCTGGTGTCGATGAGATGTTGAAAGTGGGAGGTGATGTTGAAATTGTGGAAGCGAAAGTGTCGCGCTGGAAGTTTTATATGCCGGGTGTTGCAGAGGAGCTTTGGCCATCGACTGGCCAGGTGAGGCTAGGATGTACTTGTTATATGGGAGATGAGGCTGTCGTCAGTGGGAAAAGTGGCAGGCATTTCCTCGTCCACGCTGCCGGTGCTGGGAAGTGAGTGGAATCTCACTTCTTCATCACAGTATGATTGAAGAGCTATGGACAATCGACTGACTCCAGCCTATGGAGGTAACACTTCGGGTAACAGCGCTTCGAGACCACATTGCCGCGGTATACCATCTCTCGTTCCGCTCGACATGACCAGGGTTCTTGCGTCCAGACGAGCGCCAGTACATTTTCCCCGCACTAAACCGCCCGAAAGCGTGTACACACATCGCAAAGCTGATGCCATTTCAACATCCAGCCATCCACATCGCATCCTCGAATTCTCAGAACTGACGTCGATATTTCGTCTTGGTTCAGAAAAGCCACAGGTCGGCGTGCTTAGCATTCTTTTGCACTTCAGAGCTCCCTCAAGGCCCTCGCAGCCGCTGCGAGCTTGACTGTATCGAATGGCTGTTCGTTTGCAGGTTCTTCCTTCGCAGTCTTGGTCGTCTTCTCATGGTCGGGAACGCTCACACCGCCTTCATCGCCAGCTCTCTCGTCGTCGATCTCCTCGCCGTCTCCCAACACGACACATCCAAGACATCCACATATATGCTCTTCCTCCTTGACTCCAGCGACAGGCTCGTCACTCACCGCAACCTCCTCCTCAGTCTTCGCCTTCTTCTTCTTGCCCCTCCCCTTCTTCGCCGGAACAGCAACAACAACCTTCTCCCCCTCACTATCGCCCTCCTCTCCACTCCCCACCTCATCACCTCCCTCACCCTCCCCACCATCCTCCTCCTCCTTCACCTCCTTTGGCCGATACTTCTCCCCAAACCTCCCCTCCCTCTTCAACTCCCTAACCTTGCGATTAACCCTCTCCCACGTCCCCACCTCACACAACCCCTCAACCCTCTCCAACAACCCCTCCACATCCCCCTTATACTCCTCCCCCGCATCCACCCACTTCACACCCTGCAACTCCTCCCCCTCACCCCTCATCAATCTCCACCTCTCGAAGTTCACATCCAAAAAATTCTTCACCTTATCACCCGCATAAAACGGGTTCGTGAAAACCGTCTCCTGCACCGGCGCTCCTGGAGGAGTAAGCATCTGGTCGTGCGGCAGGCCTTTCTTGGCGATATGCTCTTTCGTGACGTCGCGGGTGAAAGCGATGAGTAGGTCGAGACCGGCGTGGCAGAAGGAGGGGAAAGGTTCGAGGGAATTGGTGGCGGGGAAGGTGGAGATGTAGGCGTGGAAGCGGGGGAGCCATTTGTTGAAGCAGGAGGCGTTTTTCTCGGAGAGGGGGAATGAGGTTGGGGTTGGCGCGTTGAGCTGGAGAGTTGGTGGTTCGTTGGGGAGCTCGGTGCCGGAGTCGATGGGCGTGGCGAGCGCGGAGGGTGGTGATTGGGGGAGGAAAGGGGTTGTGGTGTCGGAGAGGTTGAGTGCCAGGGCGGTGGCGATGGGTGTTGGGTCCTTTGGGATTGTGGCGGAGAGGACGGTGTCGAGTGCGCCGCCGTTGCTGGTGCGTGGTGGTGACGCTTCGTCTTCGTTGGGCTTCTTCTTCTTGTCGAACTGTGCGGCGGCACGGGCGGACTTGTAGCGTTTGGTAGGCATGCTGGTGAAGTGATGCGATGTCGATGAAGTTTGGTGAAGTGATGCTTTGTCGATGAAGCTGGTGGAGTGATGCGATGTCGATGAAGCTCGTGAAGCGTTGCGATGAAGTGATGTGCTGGTAGATGAAGAGACAGTAAGATAAGGTACTCTCGACAATGATGCGGATCGAGAATGTTGTTGTTCAAAGGAAAATGTTCGATCGAGATATATTGCTTGTGTGCGCAGCGTTTGTCCGCCGCGCGCGATTGATCATTTCCAGGGTCCATGCAGTAGCGGCGTTTTGTTCATTCACTTACGCTGGCGAGCTAGTCGGTTTGAGCAGGCGCTAGTCTGCTTGTGCATTGAGCTGGCGGAGGGGTGGTTTACTTCTGTGCCATGAATGCACATCCAACCAAGGAAACGAGACTCTGCTGGTCGATGGTGAAGGTCCGATGATCCGGACGAGTCTCGTCAACGCCAATCATCTTCCATGTCAACGCGAATCTGCATCTACCACCGCCCACGCCACGCAGGTACCCGCGATGCCCCATCTGCAAACAAACGAGATCAGTCACATTGGCACTTCAAAACGAACACGCTGGAAAAACAAAAGTGAAATAAGAGAAACCAGCACGTACCTCCCGTCGCCCAGTGCCTCACAGCCTCATGCAATGCCACAGAGAAGCGACTGATTCACAAAAAGTTCATACATCGTCCTCTGCGTAAGAACTATATACACCACTTCCACCACTCTCACCTCAGCTCTCTTCCGCTGCCCACCTTTCCCGTAACCATCTGCCAGACATCATTCGTAAACACATCCGTCTCCAATCCGTACACATGTGTCTCGTCAGTCCCATCCTTCAACCTCCACCAGTTACAGTGCCGTATATTCCGGCCCAAATGCTGTTCTTTTCCGTCGAGCAACCTTTCGTGCTCTTCGCTTCCACCACAAGTACACCGTGCAACTCGTCGCCGTGCCGTTGTTGGCCGAAGCATTTACCTGTCGTGGTTTGTTCACAGCCAGTCGCTTGGCTGCAGAATTGGTTTGAGCAGCTCTTCGTCCCATCGATCTTTGTTTCGTGGAGACCGGGTCGCAAGCCCCAGCCCCTGCTTTGAGCAACGTCGCCATAGTTCGTCGCCACTTCCACCGCAGTTTTCCCTCACCCCTCAATCCCTCATCCTCTCATACAACAAAATGTATGCCACCTTATTATCCCTCACTCCCTCCTTCCTCGCCGCATTCGTCGGCGTCCTCTTCCCCGTCGTGCTCGCCGGCGTGGCCGTCCCATTCGTCGCACCGACCGCAACATTACTCCACTTCTTCGCGTGCCCATTGACATATCCATTCACTTCTGACCACGGCTTCTCCTCTTCAGGTTCCTTCTCCGCCTCGTCGAGTCCTTGATACATGTTGCGCTGCTTTTGCATGTCCGCGTCCGCTTTGTGCTGCTCCAACGCCTTCGCCAGTAATTTGGGATCCTCCTCCGCGCCGCCCTCGGCCACATCTTCGGGCCGGATGCGGCGGATGACGGTATCGTCCATGCGCACCCATTCCCGGCTGTCTTGACGCAGAACGTCGACGGTGTAGTGTCCTCCGGCGGCGGATTTGCCGTGGTGGTAGACGACACCCGTGAGGCGATAGCGTGGCAGGCCACCTTTCACGGCCAGACCGCCGCGCTTGGCAGGTGGGAAGACATCCTTGGGGATTTCGAGTTCGAGTGGGTAGCCGACTTTCTTCCAGATCTTCTGGGTGCCGGTTTGCGAGTTGTCGTATTGGAAGCGCTTGAGGTGGAGAATGAGAACTGGTGGGAGGGTATCGATGAAGACTTGCTTCTTGGCAGTGCTGCCTTTGCCGCCAAAGTCGCCGGTGAGCGTTTCGGTCCGTGTGATGCCCTTGAGAGCGTCGATGATGTTGTTCACATGCGGAGCTCCAATGTCGAGCTGCAGTGGTTGGTATGGCTCTAATGTGACAGAGTCTTTCTGTCCTGGGACGCGCAACTCTGAGCGGAGGTGGCCACCGAAGATCTTGGTGACCGGTGATGGCGCATCTTGCTGTCCGGCTGTGCGAGTCACGGAAGCCTTCTGCTTGGGGCCGACTTCGAGCCAGCCTTCAGCAATGACTGTATCCGGAGATGTGACGCCGTTCTCCTTTGGCTCATCCATCTGTCCTTGCATGACGTGGACGCACTCATCGTGCAATCCTTCGAGTAAGAATCCGAGAAACTCTTCAGCATCCTGTTGGTGTCCGCGCTGAAATGTGTCAGTATTGCGCTCCTGATTCGGGATACTTGCAAACTCACCCTCATGCTCGCAAATCGAGGCAGCTTCCTAATCACCTCGTAAACATATTCCGGCGTGACGGGATCGCCATACACCTCGAGCTGATCCTGCTTGAGAGTCTTGCGGAGAGCATCCGCCGACTCCGCATCAGCCAAAACTTTGAACTCCCGCATAAACATAATCATCGCGTCGACGAGAGGAGTATCGCTCTTCATGGAATGCACCGTTCGCTGGCGGACCTGATCCAAGAAGCTGTAGAAGGGAGCACAAAAGACCAAAACTTGGAGAATCTGAGAATTGTTAGTAAGAGCGACCAAAAGATGTCGATAGTTCTTCACTCACCGAATTCATATAACACATGTTGCCAGTGTTGACGAGTCCTCTTGGCTCGAGAAACGCCAACTTTGAGCCGCTGTGGACATTGTACTGCTTCAAAGCCTCGGCAAGTGGCGCGGTCTGCGGGAGTTGGAATCCACCGTTAGCCATGCCTCCGTTCGCGAGGCCGCCTGTAGGTTGTGTCTTCGTGTTACGCTTGACCAGGTCAGCCCACGATTTTGGAGCTGCCTTCGATGGTGGCGATTGAGGCGCGATCTCCTCGGCGGGCACCATAGGAGCGTCCACTGGCTGCTCAACAGCTTGCGGCGTGACATCGCTAGTGTTTTGCGATGCTGTGTCCTGCCCTGATGTTTGTGGTGGCGTGGCTCCCTTCGCTTTCGAAAGTCCAGGAATGTTCGGAATGGCGATGGCAGTTCTTGTCGAGCTTCGAGCATGCTGCTGCGTGGATTGCGGCTTTGGAGATACCGAAGATGGTTGTGTCGTGGTTGTGGGGGTTGTTGCATGCGCAGCATCACCTTCTGAGGGCGCCTGCGATGTTGCGGGTGTCTCCGGCTCGGATCTAGGTGCGATTGTGGAAGTCTCCGATGCATCATCCTCAGTCGATGCAACCGGAGCCTTCACTTGGCTTGCAGCATTGCTTTGTGTATCTTCAACCACCGCAGTCTCTACCGCTGGCAAAGACTCCTCTTGTCCAATATCACTCGCATCCGCCACAGCATCTTCATCCTCCTTCCCTGGCAAGGCTGGCAGAGCTACGTCTGCTTTCGGTGTGCTATTATTCCGTCTTCGTCGTCGGCGATGAGGTGTGCGGGCGAGAAAGTTCGATTCAGTGTCGGGAACAGAGTACCATGGGAGCTGTGTCTGGTCAGTGTGGTGAAATTGTCTAATGTCGGAGGACTGCTCTTACGCTCGGCCAAAAGGGCTCGTAGGTCTCCGGAGAAAGCGAAAGAGGATTCTGAGCCGTGGATTGTCGTCGTGATGCTGGTGCAGGTGGAGTGGCAGTGCGCTCTAAAGGCTTTTGCGGTTCGAACACAGGTACATGTGCAGAAACGGGTGTAGGTACAGACGCAGGCGCGGGAGATGGAGACGCCGCCGGTGCAGGGCGATTCATGTATGGCGGGATCGGTCTAGGTGATTGTGTTTGCTGTGGAGGTGGTGCCATTGGGTTCTGGTGTCGTGTGACCTGGTTCATAGACTGTACATGCGGCTGCGAGCTTACAACCATGGGCGATCGAGGCGTATATGGTTGTTGCTGCATCGGCGGAGGTTGCGGAACGTAATGTTGCTGCGGGTAGGGTTGATGCCATCTGTACTGCGGCGGAGGCGGGGGATGCCCGTAGTACTGCTGCGCATGGTACTGTCCGTAGATGTTGGGAGGTATCGGAGACTGCGGAGAATGGTGGTATGCGTGCTGGTAGTCTCGGCGCGGGTGGTGAGGGAGCTGGCCATTGTAGCCAGCTCCCATAGGCGAGTTGTTCATACCGTCCGCTGAGGGGAGGAGCTTCTCTGTGTGATCTAGGCCGAGGTTGCTGACGGGAGGAAAGAGGACCGGGCGGTGATTGTCGACTGCATTGAGGAGGAAGGTGCGGAATGAGTGGTGTCGATGAGGTGTTCGCGCGGGTGTGATTTGGTTGGGTCTGTTGCAGCGAGGTTGGCCTGTCGTCGGCTCAAATATAAAATGTAAGAGAGGCCGCAGCTCGCTGCCGAAGTGAAGCTGCAGTGGTTTTGCCGTCTGCGCGAAAAGTAGACACAGTAGAACACTGTCAAATACAACCGCTCGACGATGAGAGCGGAGAGGGAGCGACTCGAAGGGCGCAAAGATTCACGTTTGGTGGTCCGCAAAGAGATGAAGCACAAGTGACTGGACTTTCGTAGATGAGGAGTGTTCCGCTTCGCAAGCCGCACGGGCCTCTTCTACCAAGCTTCGGGCTTCAAGAGGAGGAGGATCAGCTGCAACGTCCATATACATACTCGCAACGACGAAGAAATCTTGAGTGCCCGGAATTGTATGAGAGATCTGATGGTACATTGACTGCAGATTCGCGAGCTGCAAAAGGCTCATCGTCAGAGCAGGCGTCCAGCAAGCACAGGCGAAGTGATCGAACGACAACCCGCACCATATCACTCCTCCCTCGCGAGTCATGAACGATCATTGTGGTATCAGCTGCCCGCTCGATCGCTCAGACTAAGGTACTACACTTTGTGCAAGGCGTGCACGAAGCCCTTGAGGAAGAATTTGTCCAAGCAGCCAAAGTCCTACGTTCTGCAATACACGACTGAGACCCGAGTGCGAGCAGTGCGAGATATGTGAATGCCCTACAGTCTACATTGCTGTCTGCATGCACTGCTTTCCATGAGCTGGGTATGTTGTGCCCGTAGAAAGTCTGACGTCGAGTTGTCAAGCCGTTCTCTTCCTCCATGCCGGACCGTGGCCATTGTCCGCCCATCGCTGCGGTCTTCTCGGCCATATGTCCTTCACCATCCTCCTCACACTTAATGTTCATCCTGTTTCCCATTCCCTCATTCTTGCGTCCTATTCGCTCTCCTCTGCATACGGTCCAGGGGCATGATCATTGGCCTGCCGTGCCGTGCTTGAGCATTGCGGAACGCTTCTGTGACGATCGGCGAGCTGTCCGTTCGAATGGTTGTTCCGATTGACATGAAGAATCTGTCTCAAAGTCAGCCCGACTCTCTGACGTCTTCCCGCCCTTCCCTCTCATACCCAAATGTGGCGGCCGAGCCGAGCATATATTGTCCCAGTGTTCGCATCATGCCTTGAGGTCCGGGTCCGAATCGAATGATGTTTGTCGCGCCGAAGATAAAGCCGATACATAGGCCGACAGCTATGAGACTCATCGTCAGGATTCGATCAAGGTATGTTGAATCATCGAATGCACGTACTGCCTCCCATCATGGCTCCCATCTTAGCTGTTCGGCATTAGTGCTAGCTTTCTTGACTGGAATCTGTCGGACGCCTACCCTTGTCAAAGGTCGACGGACCTGACATTCCTCCGGCGGCAGCGACTGGCGGCATCTTGAGCTCTTGTTCGTGTTGGTATCCTCGAGTGAATGTGAGTTTGATAGCTTCGTTATGCCAAAGTCCCATGAAGTGCTGCACCTCAGCTCTCTGCTTGCTCACTCTTATGTAAGCAGAGGTCCCGTCTCTCCGCTTGATCGCCCGCGCCAGCAGCACCAAGGAGGCCAAAAGCAAGCAGCCGTGGCCCGACTACTACTACGCTTGTGTCTTACGCGATCCGGCACGCGAGCAAGAAACATCCCATCACACCTCGACACGATTGATACTCGGGTCCGATGTTGTAGTGGCAGCATTTACTATTCTGACACCGCTGCGTCGACCGCTGTTACGGGGCGGCGGCAAAGCCCATCGATACGCCGGCAGACTTCAGACTTCACACACACCCCCGTACTGGGATCTCGACCACTTCCATAACTCATTCCGCGCCCTCGACTTCTACACGCACTGGCTCCTACTGTACGATATACTCACACCCATCGTCACCGCCACGTTTCTTGCCCTCGACCTCCCACACGAACGCCGCTTCCTACTTTTCATCAGCCGAGACCCGCGTAACGGCCGACCCTCCACATTGCGACCTAGCCCGCTCCAGCGACATTCAGACGACAGAACGGCCTTGTAACACCACTTTGTAATCTTTCGGCATCATCTTTTCACATTCTGCACGTGCTGGACACGCGAGGGGATATTGGTAGCGCAGCGAGCAAAAGGAGGAGCGGCAACAACCACAACAGCAGCGACCTCACATCCTCCGAATCCAGCTCCGAGTACAGCGCACTTCCCGTGCCCGGCCTGGACATGACTGCCGTTGCCTCTCTGAGCTCGTTCCAACCTAATAACCCTCGGTACAATGGCTTCGGCACTGGCGAATTGAATTCTGGCAACATGTTCACACCAGCGGTGCGCAAGACGGCCCAGCGGCAGAATTCATCCTCATCCATTGCATCTACGGCATCTTCAACATCGACTATTTCCGCAACACCACCACAGACCAACGGTGCTGTACAGCCACCGGCAGACCCGGGTAATTGGGCGACGAGGAAGAAGCCGACACGAGGATTGTGGCCGCCGGGAAAGGCGGAGCCAGCGACAGGAATATCGACAGCGAGACCACAAGCCGTGAGCTCGGCCGCATCAGGTGCAACAGCTTCATCGGCGATCTCAGCACTACAGGCACCGCTGCTGCCATCACAGCAGATGGCGAATGGAAATGGACAGACAAATGGTGTGCTCCGCGGTGAGGTTCAGTCCATGCCGCCGGCAATTCTACACCTCCTACCGATGAATGGCACCTTTGAGCGCAAGACGATCAATGTGCCGTACGTTCCTGACGTCCTACGCATCGGCCGACAGACCAACCAAAAGACGGTGCCCACACCACTGAACGGATACTTTGACTCGAAAGTGCTTTCACGGCAGCACGCCGAGATTTACGCAGATCGCAATGGCCGAGTATTCATCCGGGATGTCAAGTCAAGCAACGGCACCTTTGTCAACGGCATGCGATTGAGTCCTGAGAATAAAGAGTCGGAGCCACGAGAGTTGCGCGAGCAGGACGTACTGGAGCTGGGTATCGACATTGTTTCGGAAGACCAAAAGACGGTCGTGCACCATAAAGTTGCCGCAAAGGTGGAGCATGCTGGAATTTATGGACAAGGGACCGATGCTTTGAATTTTGGCGATCTCGATCCTAGCGCTGGTCCGGGCTTGATGGGTCCGCATCAGCTTCAACTTAAGAGGAGTAATAGTTCGGGATCGATGGCTGGACGCGGTGGGATGAATCAGACGGCGATGAACATGGGTGGGCTGAGCCAGCCTCAACATATGCGGAATTGGCTGAACCCGATCACGACGGAGCATATCGTGAAGAAGTTGAATGTGAGTTTTGCATGATGTCCCCAGAAGTGCAAGCACTGACCATTCGCAGCACGAAATGAAGCTGGCGATGCAGCAGTCTCAAGAAATCGCGCGGGCACGGCAAGCCATCGAGGCCTTGCTGGGCGGCAAAATCGAACCGCCTCCGCCGGAGAAGAAGCAGAGCTCGGACAAGTCCAGGTCATCTTCCGCCAGGTCGAAACTGGATCTCAAGACGCATTTCTCAGAACCTCCAGCGCCTCCACCACAAGCACCTCTACCGGAGAAGCCCGATGTTGCGCGAGCCCTAGCCGATCCACTGATACAACCTCTACTACGCCGAACGGACACCGCACGACCACAATCAGGAAACGTTTCCCCAACGCGCATAGACCACTCAGGCGACATTCTTCGACTCTGCGAGGAATTGAAACTGGCGAAAGGCGAGCTCAGCAACCAGAGCGAGCGAATGAAGACTCTTGAGAACGAACTTGCCCAAGAACGCATAGCTCGGGAAAGCGCAGAGTCGCGAGCCCAGCAACTGCAAGAAAGCGAAACCGAACGAGCTGACTCTCCGACCAACGGCGGCCACCCCAGCGCGGAGAGCAGTCCAAATGCAAAAGACAAATCCCACGCTCCAGACCTCGAAGCCCAGATGGATCGTCTACGCGCATCAATGGATGAAATGAAACAACAAATGGAGACCTACCGCCAACGCGCCGAGTCCGCCGAAGCCGATCGCGACGAGGCCCGGCAATCCCTCGCGGAAATGGTCGAGCAGAAACGCAAAGAAATTGCCGAACGCTCTAGCAGCACAAACCTGCGAGCTCAATCCAAAGGCCGACGATCACGCTCGAAACCACCACCACAAGTCGATGGCGCCGCTGAGCTGAACGGTCATCTGGCAGAGCCTTTGCCGACCAGCAGACCGACGTCAGGAGCGCTGCTTCAACGCGCGGGCGTCGAGGACGGCAGGCCGATTACCCCGGAACAGGCGAAGTTGCTCACGGCGTTTTTGGCGCAAGAGGTATTAACGCCTGGGTCTAAGGAGACGAGTGCGTTGACTCGAGACGGGGCGTTGCTGTATTATGGCTCGCCTTATGCTAGTTTTGCGGCGGTGGTTGTTGTGGGGTATTTGGCTATGACTTATATCAACAGTTGGCCGAAGTTGGAGAGATGAGGAAGGGAGGAAGAGTCGAGGGATGATGGGGAGATGAAATGCCTGATCATCGAGAGGCTTGCGATGTTCAGTGCGGCGCCTCCGAGCTGGACGAGCGTGAAGATGGTCTTGTCATGGCGAGACCGCGCCTCTGCTGGCACGATGCCGGAGTTCCCACTGGCGCAATGTCGATTTGAGGATTTGGAGTGAACGCGAGGACTATCTGGCCAGCCGGTTATACCAGAGGCTCGACCGATGTCCTTTGGTCACACAATCAAGCGAACCCGGCGATGATCGTTCGATCTCCAAGCACGCACCGATCACACGCTCAGCAAAAGATGCAGAGACGAGAACAGGGAAGAACAAGTTCAAACAGAGTCTTGCCCAATACCGCAGCGAGGTCAAGATTCGGCCATGACGCGAAAAGAGCGGCGACAGTCTGCTCTGACTGGGCCGACTGCAATCAACACACACAATTCGGACCGACCTACAGATGGTGGTCCTTCACGACACACACGACAACGACATTTTCTTGGTTCGGCATTGGGAGGACGAGGCATGGGCACAGACACGGGCAACTTGGGTTTTCTTTGTTGTACATACTCGGCATTGGGTGGGAAGCATCTGGTGTCGAGGTTGGTGGGTGCGGATGGGGTTGGGTTGGCGCGATCGTTGGAAATGAGGAGCGAATGTGTGATAGTTGTTGGTGGTAGGCAGGCTGATGGAGTGAACTCTGCTTGACCTCACATTGCTCTCACGTTTGTCGTCGTCTTTACCTCGCCACGCTTGCTTGGAGGTTCTTCTATTGCATTGCTGACAATACCTTCCTACGGTACTTGTTACCTACCCTGGCCTGGCTACGTAGGAGCTCCTGCTTTTTCCCGCTGCATCGGGCAAAACAGTGTAAGTAAGCAGACCATGACCATGATTCATGCCCCCATCCATCGCGAGCCTTCCCGGTCGAAGCTCCGGAAACACCTCTTCTAGCACCTCAGCTGTACGAAATCCATACTCCTCTCTTATCTCTGCTTCACCAACACCATCTCCACCCAAACCTCTAACCCTCACACATCTCAATCAATCAATCCCAACAACCATGGCCTCCTCTGAAAAACCCAACCTCTTCCCCCAATACTCCTCCCTCCTCGTCGGAACCTGGAAATGCATCTCCTTCCACCTATACTCCATCCCCACCTCCCCCCAAGACCCCTCCGACCTCCTCTCCAAACCCCACGGCGACCACCCTCTAGGCCGCGTCTCCATCTCCCCCACCGGCTGGCTGGCCGCACACCTCTTCACCCCCTCCCATCTCTCCATCCTCAGAACGGGGTCTAGCTGGCAAAACGCTCCAGACGAGGACGTCGCAAAGGTCGCCAGGGGACTGGGGATGTATTGTGGGTATATGGAGGTTTTTGAAGACGAGGCAGAGGGAAGTGTGTGGTGGAGGACGACGGTGGAGGTGGCGGCGGATCCGGGGATGATTGGGGGGTGGGAGGAGAGGAGGGTTAGGTTTGAGAAGGATGAGGAGGGGAGGGAGGTTATGATTTTGGAGCCGATGAGGGAGGTTGTTGGTGAGGTGAGTTGTTTCTGAGGGGAGGGTGTGGGTGGGGATCGGAGGTAGTGATTGTGCTGACTGATTTGTAGGGTGGGATCAAGGCGAGGGCGGTGTTGAAGTGGGTGAGGATGGATCCGGAGGGGTAAAGTCTCGAGTTGGCTTATTCAGACCGTTCACATTTCATATATGGCACCTCTTTGCTGGTGGTGCTCTGCCAGTTCTGTCAAAGCTGATAGACCGGCACGATACGCTCACCATCTTCCACCAATCTTCGAGGCGCGATCGTGCCGTCGACGACCTTGCCGATTTACGGGAAGACAGGCTTCAGGGGTATAAAAAATACCCTTGCCCCGAACCACAAAGGTCACAAACCGATGATGATCCGCCTCGAGTTCGCCTCGTCTATAACTTTCTTTTCTTTCTTTCTTTTTCTCTTTTCTTTTCTCTTTTTATTCATCCTCGCACGGCTGACAACCCCAAGAAACGACTGCACAAGAAACCTTGCCACAGGCTCCTCTACTCGCCGAAAACTCAGTCCAAAGAGACCTGGTCTGCATCTTCTCATCCTACCACTTCCACCGGACGATTCACTGACAAAAGCAAAGCCCACTCCGAAAACGAGATCACCAAAATCAACCCAACCAACCAAACATGAAATTCTCCACGTTCGTCAGCATCCTCGCCCTCGTGGCTCCCATCGCCACCGTGGTACGAATCTTTCCCTCTCTTCCACCTCGATTCATAAACTCACTACTGCGTTACAGCTCGGCGGCTGCACCTGCAGACCGGAAGCCGTCGCTTCGGATTGCTGGAATTGCTGCCATCGCGAAAACGGCGGCGGCAGAAATGTGATTGGATGGTGAGTTTGTTACCGTTTGCGTTGGAATTCGGTGTCTTTGAGGGAATGGCTGGCTGACTTGATGGTGGGTGTAGTTCCAATGGGCAGTGTCAGTGCTCTTGAGTGGGATGGCATGCGGTCAGCGTCGTTGCGCTTGATTGAAGCGACATGCGGTGGTCATTGGTGGGAGGCGAGGGAGTCTTCGGTTTGGCATTGCAGAGGACGGAGAGATGGCAGAGGTGGATGGAATTTGTGTACGGACGCTCTTTGGACTCGAGTATCATAGGTAGATGGAAACGACTTCGATCTCGTGACACGGAGGCGAATGCAGATGCCACCATGACCTTCTGTTGACCGATGTGTTCCGTTGAATCTCTTCCAACTATGCCTTGCAATGCGGCTTTCGAGGTTTCAGGAATCTTGAGGAGTGAGGAATGCTGAAAAGAAAGTACCTACTGTAATGCGCGACGACGGCTGACATGCTAAACAACATAAGGATCCCACATCAGATCTGCGTACCAGCTTTCAAGATGACGTCTTGGGTTGATGAGTTGTGGCAGATGCAGATACCACTCGTCGCAATCGAGAGAGGACAGGTTGTTCATTGCCTTGATGCACTCCATATCCTCCGGATAGAATCCGCTCATCTCCCAGTCGATCAAACCCGTGATCCGGACGCTCGCCTCGTCGGAGTGGTCCACCATGATGTTGGCTGGTCGGAAGTCGCCGTGAATAAAGACGATCTTTTGCTTTCGGGGCGGGTAGGTCTGTTTGCGGAGGAATTTCCCGTATACGGTGTCCTTCCTGCGAGCATTGCCGTACATGAAGCTCCACAGCTGTTCCGTCGAGTAGATTGGAGCATCACTGGTACGTATGTGTCTGCGGAAGTCTTTGCAGCCTTGACCGCCGACGCCTCCAAGCGGAGTACCAGGTTCAAATGGAACAGACCGAACTTGCTGAAGCAGAATGTTCAAATCACGGCTGATGGCCTCCTTCTGTGGCTCAGTGAGACTTGGCCATACAGTCTCTAGATTGACACCAGGGACGAGATCCATGAACAGGTACCAGGTGTTACCAATGGAAATGACGCCGTGCGGTCTGGGTGCAGGTATGGTTGGCGATGTGGTTTCCAGAAATTGTAGCGTTGAGTATTCTGTAGAGTCTGGTTCGCTGATTGCTTTTACGACCACATGGTCGCCAAAATGAGCCACGAAGTGATGACGGCTTGATACTGAATTGAAGAGGACAGTCGTGGACTCCAATATGGCAGAAAGTGCAAGTGACAGTTCATGCCCACTCTCGGAGCACATGAGATTCTCCTCGTTTAGTACAGCTTGAACCGTGGAAGATAACGAATAGACGATGCTTGCTGGCTGGGTCTTGTTGATCGTCCATAGAGGACTGTGCGGAGGAACCGGCGGAGGACTTTCGGATGCTTGGTTGGTCTCAGGTTCTGTGAGTATCGTCATAGTATGCTTTCGTCTGTGGCTCATCAAGCTGTACATACGGTTCGTTGGTACTGAAACCTCACTAGAGCCCTTCTTCGAGGCCAACAACGACTGATAGCGAGCTGGAAGGACCGAGGATATGTCCACATCAGGCTGCCGCTTCAGAGCTTTTTGCAACTTCCTCAAGACCCTGTCGTTGTATTGCGCTGCTGCGGTGGATGTGACCTTCTCGTCCGCAGAATCGTCAGAGAAAGACATCGCGATACCATTGAAGATGTTCGACGCGTCCAGGATGCGTAGATGAGGAACAAGCGAAAAGGACGGAGGAGTGGATTGGATGTTTATTTGCTAGCGTGGAATGACTAACACTGCTTACCTAATGGCGCTAACGTCTAGATACCTACTAGGTATCCTGCAAGATGAATGTCAACGAAGATGTTCAAACATCTCGCCATCCTCACGAGACGACCAAGTGGCGTACTCATGCTATATCGGACCACTGCCAATCCACCTCTCATCTCTGGCACGCCACTGCCTAGTGTGCAGCGATCAGCCGGACCGAACAGACTGCGTCTTGCACACAAGAACAGCGAGTACAGTCGAGGACCAGATCGTTGTCCTGGTTGGGCACATATTGGACACTTCCTCCGGGTCGTAATGGCTCGCGATAGCTAGCCTGCATGCCAAACCGACCAGAAATGCCAACTATGTGGGTATTGCCGAGTCAGCATCCGACATCAGCTCTTTGTGGATCATCCACGCCTTCCCTCCTCGGCTCGAAATACATCATCTTCAGCGGAGAATGTGTTTCTTCATGACCTACGTCGATATACATTGCACGGAGAGCTCATGGCACTACGGATCGAAAGAGCCGATCCGAAGCTCACCTCCGCTCTCCAACAATGCGGGGCAGAATGAAGCCGAACGAGTGGAGTAACGATTCTAGGCCCTCCACATTCATCTTACCAACGATCCTGCGTAAGCCAAGCATGCATGCCGCTGACCGAGATCATTTTCAGCTCTTACGGGCTGCTGGGTGATCATCAGGAGCGCTCAGCTTATCAATGTACCGGAAGTGCCGAGGGACTGGAGCGGAGATACTACATAACAAGTACCCCTCCTTTAGTTCCAAGGCAGAGTTGTAGCTATATGCTTTTCTGTTGACAGCAAGCAGAATAGCATTGAGCATTGGGAACGCTTGTCACACTACATAACCCAGCACATACCCAACAAGACATCATGCCCGGCCAATACGCCCCCTCCTGGCTCGCCTGGGAAGAAGCCTCCGGCGGCCGAGCCACGCTCCAAGGCTCCCCAGAGGACATCAAGAACCAATATGTCCAACTCGTGACCGCTCTGGCTCCTCTCTTCCCCAAACCATCCGAGAATGTCGATGTCGTTGAAGGCAAAGTCGACAACATCGGCTATCGCACCTACGTTCCCAAGAACGCCTCTGAAGCTCTGCCCATCTGCATCTGGACTCACGGCGGAGGCTGGATGACCGGAGATCTCGACTCGGACGATTTGGTTTGCCGTATGGTGGCCGAGCATACCAATTCTGCGGTAGTGAATGTCGACTACCGCTTGACGCCCGAGAGTGTCTGGCCGGCGCAGTTGGAGGACAGTTTGAAGTTGTACAAATGGGTGAGTCACCATAGCCCTCCAATGCACCGACAAGCTCAAACAAGTTTTCGATGCTAACAACAATCTCTCTCAGGCCCACGCCAACGCCTCCACCTTCCACGGCGACCCCAACAAAATGTACACAGCCGGCGGCTCAGCAGGCGGCGGCCTTGCCCTGCAAATCGCCAACAACATCACCCAGGACCCAGAACTCAAGTCCACGATCAAAGGCGTCGCAGCTCTCGTCCCGACCACCGCCCACTGGGATAGTATTCCGGACAAGTACAAGTCCAAGTACAATTCGTACACCGAGAATGCAAAGGGAACTCCCATCATCGATAAGGGGAGCATGGAGATTTTCTACGAGTACGTCTTCCTCCCGCCTCGCCTACTTGCTTCCCAAATAGGTATGAGCGAAATTCTGATGATACCGCAGACATGTGAAAGTCGACCCCAACGACCCAGCAGTCTTCACCCTCCTCGCGACAGACAACCACAAGAATTTCCCACCTGTTTACTTCACGTCCTGCGAATTTGATCCGTTGAGGGATGATGCGTATGTCATGGAAGAGGCGCTGAAGGAGGCAGGTGTACCGACGAAACATGACCATTATCCGGTAAGTCTCGTTCCGGCATGAGGCACATGCTATCACCTACATCACTTTTTGTGCTGTTGCTGACGCTATTGTATGAAGGGAATGCCTCACTATTTCTGGATATTCCCGCCGGTGCCCGAGAGTCAGACGTTTATTGGGAATTTGATGGCGGGGATTGAGTGGTTGAAGGGGCAGATGTAAGGTGGACACAGCCGTGAGCTGCTTTTCGAGAAATGGTGGACCGGCAGTTTTAGGCGAACCTATATGGGCTTGATTTGATGTCAGTCGAGTGATCAAGGATCTTCAGCAGATCACGATAACGATCGAAAGGCCATGCAGTCTTGTACAGAACAGCAGCGATCAGTTGGATGACCTTCAACGTGATACCTGTGAGCAGCTGCGAGATTTGGAGCGTAAAGATGTATTGAATATATACAGCAAGACCCAAAAAGCACCATGTCGCTCTTCAAAACAATCAGCCAAGGTCAAGGACAACTCGTTCATCGCCTAGAAGAAGCAAATCGTCCGGATCTCCACACTCTCCCTAGCAGGAGCGTCCGGCTTACTCGTCGGATCCACAAAAGCAGAGTGGCCCACGAACTGCGCTCTCTGCTTATCCGAATCATAAGTCTTGAGCAAGATACTCTTATCAGGCGTCATCTCCGGAAAGTACACCCAATTATGCTTCTCGTTCCTCCGCATAACATAGTTCTCTCCCGTACGATCCTGATATCTCAAATACAACTTGAAGAAATCCTCCGGCGGCGAAGATGTAACGTCACACATCGCCAGCGGATACTCTTCGACTTTATTCAGCGGTTTCCAGACATTGATGAACGCCGTCCGTCTCGCGAGGAGGTCATCCGCTTCATCGGGAAGAAGTTGCTTCACCCGCACAGGCCCGGATTCAGCGGTATAATCGCAGTGCACGAGAGCAACAGGCGCGCGTTGAGAAGTATTCGATTGATCGGTGATAGGTTTCGCCTGATTGGCTTTCGTACGAATAGTATGATCGAAAACAAGCACGCGTTTGGCGCCCAACTCCTTTTTCAAAAATTCGACGACTTCGGGGTAGAATTTCTCTCGCACGGCCGAGTCGTCGTTGAAAGCATTGTTCGGAAACGATGGGTTGAAGTCTTTCACCGCGAACCCTTCCTTGTCGACGGAGAAGTCTGCAGCGCGATCCCAGCCGTTGTGTACGGCGACTTCAAAGGGATCGTCGCCCGGTTCGTGGATGTTTACGGCGCTTGGGTCTTCGTAAAAGTAGATTTCTGTGAGTTTCGAACCGAGGTCTTTCGTGTAGTTGAAGGATGCACGAACCTCTTTGCCCTTGTTTGGGAGCAGAGCGCTGTCGACCGCGGGTTGGGTCTTTTGCCAAGCGGGGAGGGCTTCGACGTCGGCGATCCAGCGTTTCAGGTTGGGGTGTTGGTCGAGGGGTACTTTGGCGGCGCCATGGAGGTGCATGGGGCTGGCGACGGCGATGTCGACGATCGTCGGGTTGGGACCGGGGATGATCCATTTGCCTGTCTCGCCGAGGCGGGCGTCGAGGATGCTGGCGGCTTTGTTCCATTTGGGTTCCTCCGCTGAGAGGACGGATTGGTCGGGATGGCCGCCCATGAGTTCTTTGACGACGTTTTCGACGAGGTAGGTGTAGTTGGTGCCGAACCAGACGGAGGCTTCCCAGAGGAGCCATCGGTTAGCGTCGGCGCGGAGCTTGAGGTCTTTGGGGTAGGCGTCGGAGCCGGCGACATCAGCGGCGTACATCAGGATGGAGTTGGACTCGGTCAGTTTGAGGTCTCCGTCGACAGCGGCTGGGACGGTGGCGTGTGGGTTGATGTTCTTGACGTAGTCTTCTCCTTTCTGTTCGCCCTTGAAGAAGCTGACGAAGTGCTCTTCGTATTTGACGTCCATCATGTCGAGGCCCGCGAGGACCTTACGACAGTTGATGGTGCATGGATCGAGATATACTTGTAGGACCATGGTAGCGGTGTTTAGAGGTTTCTCACTTTGATCTGTCCTTCTGTATGGCAGGCGGCAGAGCTCGAGTGGTGGGAGATGAGAATATTTATCTTCTCTGCCGAGCACCCTGCTAGAGATGTCGTTGTCGATCCACCTGTTACCCCGCAAATCTCGAGTGACCCCACGGCTTCATGCGACGCCATTCCATGTTGCCGAAGACAACAAGAGTATTTGAGTTTGCGGTAACGCGGTTCGAATGCGGAGGACAGCTCTGGAGATCGTCTCGGCCAGAATTCATATCCGACTTGAAGGATGCTGCGGACTGCCGCACACGTCAGAGCTTGAGAACGCAATGAAATGCTATGAGCTGATGGGAACTGCTTAACACTTCAGCGTGAGCTCGAACGGTACATTACATTCTCAGGCTTCCGTCCAAAGCCCTCTCTCCCAGTCCATTCTACAGCCATCAGACCACTTCGTGTCGAGGGCAGCATATAGCCGACTGCATGAAACACAACCGCTCATCTTGTGACCGATCGTCTTTGCAGCCCTTCCAGTCATGAATGTCGTTGCCATCTGCTCGAACGCCGTTCGTGCACACCGCTTGCCTGCGCTACCCAGTAGCGATCCGAGCGGAGCCGCTGATTTGGCGTTCCTGGATTAGATCGACTCGAGCAGAGGTCTCAGCCATATATTGGAGTTGAAGAGCTTGTCGCCTGAGAGACACTGCAAGAGTACACTCATCCAGTGCTTGTCGATCGATTCAAGATACCTCAGAATTTGTGGAACTCCTTTCCAATCACACCCAATTCTGCCAAAGCACCACCCTTCCCGGCAAGAGCGCTCTCCATCGCCGGCGGTCCGCACAGCCAAACTTTCGTTCCCTTAGCATCGCCCCAAGAGCCACTCTCACACCTCGCAATGGCTTCTTGGAGCATCGACTTGTTGATGTGACCCGTCTTGAACTTCTTTCTATCAGCCGAAGCACCGTCCGCCCCAGACACGGCATACATGACCTGCAAGCGACCCGGATGTTCTCTTTCTAAAGCTTCCAACTCGCTCTTCAGCACGATATCCCGCGTGCCATTTACGCCCCAGAGAAGTTGTATGCGAGTGTTGTCGTTTGCGTCTTGCAGTATTCCTCGTAAAAGGCTGTAGATCGGCGTGATGCCCGCGCCGCCCGCCACGAAGATCAGGTCCCGTGGTCGTGGCTGAGAGGAAGGCGTGTATGAGTAACCAGGAATCGGTCCACGCACGGTGAGTCGGTCGCCGGGTTGAAGGGAGTGGATATGCGAGGAAGCTTTGCCGTTCGGATATTGCTTGACCAGAAGCTGGAGGGTTCCGGGCTCGTTGGGATCGGAGATGGGAGTGTAGGGTCGGAAGACGGGGAACCAGGCACCTGCTGGAGTGTGTTGGGTGAGGATCGCAGCTGATGGGAGTTGTCAGTTTTTGCTCGACTTAACGTCCATTCCAGCTCCTTGGTAACGTACATCCAGCTGGAATGCCACTGACTTGCGACTTTCCTCCTGGTAGAGCAAAGGTGACTCTCTTCGTGTCGTGGTTGACTTGCTCGGTGTGGGTGACAGTCAATTGCTTGCTAAAGAGCATACCGCTGGGCATTGTGAAAGCCTTGGTCGGCGGGTTGCTAGCCGAGTCGAGCTGGATCGGCTTTCTGCTATTCGCATACGTGCTGCCTGCGATTGCAAGGACGGCCAAGCTGCTGAGTACAGGAAGAGCGCGAGGGTATCGCAAGAGTTTCAAGGCCATGTTGCTAGATTGTGAGAAAACTGGAAGAGAGGAGGATGGGCAGTAGACAGTAGAAGAAGGTTCCGGGGTACTTGGATGTGTATGTGGACGATCTGGCCAGGAGTCCACGTAGATATATACCACTCCTCGGGTTGAAGCTGAAGTCCGCGATCCTTCGCGCTCCACTCACTGAGGTCGGACTTTCGTGTCCGGAAAGTGCGATCACCCGATGTCATTGTGATACGTCGCATTGTCGGTCTTTTGGTCTCGGCACGGCGGGTTTCCGATGTACAGATGCTTTGCTATGCGCGCTTTGATGCTACCGTTGGTCATGTTGTGGTCGTCGATGGATGGAAGAAAAGGGAGAGGATTCTTGGTTTGCGAAGAAGCTGAGCGGAGTTGGCTCCGGCCGGTCCCGAAACGAAACCGACACTTTGACGACTGCACCTCCTCTCTATAGAGCATCAACATACATTTTGTGCACTTCCAAGTTTCCAAAGCCATTATACACAATATGACATGCGTGCAATCCGTGTACCTCATGTCGGAATGGCCGACAGCAAATCGCGATACCCGCACTCAAACGTCAGGACGATCCAACTGAATGAGATTGACCATTCCTTTTGCAGGTCCCAATGCTTGCCGGAGATGGTGATCCTCGCACTGAGGGCCACTGTACTTACTCCCGCCGAAGCCTTTTACTCCACTCCAGCTGCGAGGAAGATCTGCCATGCAAGGAATTGTACTGCAAACAATGCATCTGTTGCATGGCTTAGTCTGGTGAAGCGATTCGGCGGACCGCTCCCCATAGCCATCTGGGATACGGAAAGGGAACGAACGGCGCCGGAGGCGCTGGCTTTGACTCCCATCGTTCGTCATCGTCAAAATCACGGACCTGCAATCCGCTGATGCCCAACTCCGCCAGGACGCCAGCCCTGGGAACCTGCCGGAAGTCGCCGTTCGTGCCTTTCAAGGCCTCCTGCATGCTCCGTGGACCGCATAGCCAGATCATTGTGCCGTCATCGTCTCCAAAGATTCCACTCTTGCCACGCTCGAGCGCTTCCTGGATTTCCCGTTTGTTGATGTGTCCGTTCCTGAACGTTGCGGGATCATCCGGGTTCTCTGGCGCATGCTCTTCTCCAGAGAGCATATATGTCACCTGCAGCCTGTCAGGGTGGTCTTCCTGCAGCTGTCGAAGCTCGCTCCTAAGAACGATGTCTCGAGTACCACGAACGCCCCAGACCAGCTGGATGCGAGTTTGGTCTCCCGGAAATTCCAGAATCTTCTTCGTAAGACAATACAGAGGGTTGATGCCAGATCCGCCGGCGAGGAAGATCAAGTCGCGAGGTGTGTTGGAAGGTCGGTAAAGTGGATTGTTGTGCATCCAACGGCTTACGAGAACCTCATCGCCAGGCTGAAGGGAATGCAGAAGAGCCGAGTGGTAGCAACCCGGATGCTTCTTCACCAACAATTGGAACTTGTCCAGCATGCTTTCGTCGGAGATGGGCGTAAAGCGCTTCGTCCATGTGAATGTTTTGCGAGGCTTGTAGTGTACCCTGATTGAGCCTATTGCCACGGTTCAGCTATGGCTCGCACGAGATTTTCACAACTCCCGCAGTACGTACCTCCTGCCGGCACTCCCAGAACCTGATGTTCAGATGCAGTCGTTTCATCAGGTGGTATAGCGAGTGTGATTCTCTTCGTGTCGTGGTTGACATGTTCGGTATCGATCACCGTGGTTTTCATCGAGTTGCGATATTTATTGAAAGCTGGGAGTGTGTGGGCTCTCTCGCGGAGTGCCCTTTGGCAATACTGACGATACGACTTATTGTGGTCCATAACGAAGATGACCGGAGTAGCGACAACGAATGGAAGGGAGATTCTGAGCATGATACGCACGAACCGATCAACCACTGGAGTTCCGGAAGGAGGCATTGTGATGGAGGACAAAGTTGTTGAGAGAAAAGAAACTCGAATACCGTACAGCTGCGGTCAAGAAGAGTATCTGATGCTCTCAATTCGAAGCAAGGGATGCAATGTTGCGTCAATCATTGCGGTTGTGTAACGAATGACCCACATTGATACCGATCCGTGCTGATGCCTGAAGCATGCGGGTCGAATGGCGACGTCCAAAGAGAAATTGGACCCGCTCCGAGACAACGAGCATCACAGCCAATCGGTCCAGCACCACGTTCTTGCCTGGCTCTACCTCCGTGCTTTCGCTCGAACTGCACCATCCAAGCCAACCGAGCGATACCTGTACGGTGAAAGTTGCGCAGAAAATTGGGGAGATGTGCATCAGGATCGGTGCTATTACGATCTTGTCGGCAATGTGTCTCTACGCTGTCGTGTGAAATGTACCGCACGAGGTAGGCCTGATTAGTTTAAATGGAGTGTTGCAGATTGAGCGGACGGATGGAGGTACGATGTCGAAATGTTGAGTGGAAGAATGGCCCTCACACAGTGGGTCGACGAAGCCGAAAGCACGACTACTGCACTTCTTCCCTGAAGCAACACCGTGTAGTCTGCAAACAATGAGCATCCCAGTCAATTGATCCAGCGCTATCTTCCCGCCTGGCTCTGACCACGAGATTTTTGAATTCCTTTCGTCAAGTTGCCACAAGCTTCGCTGGAGGAGATTTTGGCATGATCAGAACTGTCGTCTCGAGTCAGTCCTTAGGTTGCAGATGTTCTGTGAGCTCCAAACGTACATTCCATGGATCGGATATGGTACTCGATCACGATGGGCGCTCTGCAGTGGTCGACTTCTTCAATGTGCCCAGAGTTTGATGGTCCGCTGCGATGACGACCTCCCCTTTCAGCCATCGAGGTGATCGTAGAAGGTCCCCATGTTGCATCGGGCTCTTCGCTGCTGATCGTAGTATGGGACTCGATTGTGCCAGTCTGTTCGCTGGTCGAAGACGTGATCGTTCCCTGAGAGGTTGTTTCTCCTTCGGCCGCTATCCCGTCGAAAGTGACGGTCCTGTAGCAACCAGGTGTGAACCTGTGGGACGGAAGATTCATCACCACGGTTCCACCACTCTCCGTGCGTCTTCTGATTTCGCGGTCACGGGCGGCGGGTCGGCCATTGCCAAAGTATCCAACGGCTCCGACGAACCCTGCGAATAGCATGTCAGCAGCAAGCCGTCTTCTCGTGGGCATGTTAGCTGAACAAAAGCTGTGAACGAGAAGGAAAGCGCGAAGATGCTTGGATAGCTGTGAATAAAAAGGAAAGTGAGAAGATGCTTGGATGTGGGCATTCAAAGAAGGTTCTAATTCGTTTCGTGGGAGATTCAAGCAAGGGATGACCGAAACCCATGCAAGCAAGGTCGATGTCGCCCACGTCCAGACTTCAGGGGCTCGGCACAAATCATTCTTTGGCTGCGAAGACTGTTTTACACAGGAGACAAAAACAACACTCTGACGACTGCACTTCCCTTTCTGGATGCGTTGACATGCATTTTTGTCGTCCACAAAACATCCAGACGATTCTCAGGTTTGAGACGACTTGTGAAAGGTGCAGCTGATGATCGGTTTCCGACCTAACGCGGCCGGCAGCAAGATCCCGTCGGATCGAGCTCATCGCTTCTCGAGACCCATCTGCCGGAAGTTGTTGGCCAGTCCAATGTGAGCAGACAGCAGAGGCTCCACGCGCCCTCACTCCAACGCAAATATACGCCTGATTGCTCCTGACAGGTATTTGAAGAACGCAGACTGATACGGCACCGGTCCCCATTGCTTTCCATCGAACTTGTGAACCTGCCGTGCATTGATACCCAATTCGGAGAGGATGCTCTTTTCGTCGACGATTCCCATGGCCCTTAGGACCGGCTCTTTTCGATAGAAAGTGTTGAGCGAACCTGATCTGCCAGCCAGGTCGTCCTCCATACTCGGCGGTGCAGCGATCCAGACCTTCGTGTTTCCATCGCCTAGCCTGCCGCTATCACAGCGGTCGAGCGCTTCTCGGATCATCTGCTTGTCGATGTGCCCCCGCTTGAACCGTGCTGGGTCGTCCAGCGTTTCCTGGTCATTCTGTTCCGAGATAACGTAGGTCACCTGAAACCTATCAGGGTGGTCTGTCTGCAACTGCTCCAGCTCCTTCTTCAAAATAAGATCTCGAAATTCGTGAACACCCCAAAGCAGTTGGATACGAGTTCGATCGCGTGGATCTCTCAAGATGCGCTTCGTAAGACTGTACACAGGAGTAATCCCAATGCCTCCGGCGATGAAGAGCAGGTCCCGAGGTGTGTCTGAAGGCAAGTAGTCCTTGAGATTAGTATATGCGAAAAGAGGCGTTTTGACAACAACTTTGTCACCAGGCTGAAGCGAGTGTAGGCAAGTCGAGGCCTCATCGCTCAGACATTTCTTGACCATCAGCTGAAACCTGTCCGGCATGTCAACGTCAGAGATAGGTGGGTATTCTCCGACTCGAGTTGAATTTAATAGACCAACACGCGGGCAAATCACGTGAATCCAGACTGTTTCCAAGAGTCAGCCATCCTTTCTACAAATCGTTGGCAAGGTCCTGAACATACGTCCAGCCGGCACACCAAGGATCGGACGGTGTGGCGCGAACTTGGGATTGAGCGGTATAGCGAACGTAATCCTCTTTGTGTCGTAGTTGACCTGCTCGGTGTCCGTGACGGTGACTGTCAGAGGATCAGGGCGAGGTCCCTGGAATGCTCGGTACGTTTCGCTGCCAGCAGGCGATGGCTCTCCGGACAGCGCAGATGTAGCTCCCTCGGACTCGTGTTTGACCTCTCTGGAACCCAGCGGAGAATGTGCTGTTTCCGGTGGTCTTGGAAACAATACTCGGTTACTCGCTATACGGTAGGCTGCCGGCGGGAACATTCGGCGGAAGGCTTCGGCAGAAGGTTTATCGATAGCCTTGCCGGTGTTTGGATCCCAGTTGCGACTGTCTTCTTCGATGGGCCATGTTTTGACTGTCGCGCTTGCGTTGTCTTCTCTCGTTACTCCGAAGAGCAACAAGAGAAGGAGTATCGTTCCCCCACCGAGCCCACCCCCGCTTGACCGTGGTGCTGGACGTACAGCTGCTACCGCCTTACTCATGCGTACAGGAATTGGCGCTGGCTTCCGATGAGCATATCGCCTCCTTCTTCGGGCGGGTATCGGCATTTTGTGCAGGTCGAATCTGTCCGGGAGTGCCGCGGGAAGCTGACACTACTTCAGGTTTTGGAGACACACGCTGTATGTTGGGAGGGAGTTCGAAAGAAATAACAGCGGTAACATGGGAGGTCGCATCAGTGAAGTGAGAACAAGTCGTTTGTTTCGATCTCTTGGAGACGAAGCAAGGGATGCCTCCAGTATATGACTCTGACATCACCTCGCAGCATACGTGGACCTACTGTCAGGCCTCGATGTTCCAGACGTCGGCTTCACCGGTCGCCGTTGTTCGCTTGACAGTGTGCGCTGACAGTCTTCTATGTGTTGGCAGGGTCGTGATAGTTGGAATAGTGGAGATGGTGCCATTGCGACCCCGAGGCTGGGGATGTTCCAGGAACGAGCTCCAGATGCGACAGGGAGAGGAAGTGAAGATGCAATGGAAAAGAAATAATGCTGAAGCGAAGGAAAAGAGGAGACTGCACTCACATTCTCGAAGTCGACAGTTCCAACACCACGAAGTCACTTCGGCCTTGTACAACCGAGAACGCTACTGTTCAGCGTGCCGGCCTGTCACCCTCCCTCTGAACATGCTTCACCACAATGGTGTCGTCGTCCGAACTTGACGCCACATCGTCGACGACCCCCTGTGCGGCTTCATCCTCACCATGAACATCAACCTCTTCATCGATATCAATCTGGTTGCCTTCCTCTGCTTTCAATTCGCTGTTTCTCTCGGCCTTGCCCTCTGTTGCGGTCTCGACGTTCCTTTCGACTTCGATCTTTTCTTCGGCTTCAGCCGCTGCTGTCGCCTTTGAAGCCCTATCAGTCTCGAGCTGTGCAACAGCCTCAGTGATCATATCGTCAAGAGTGGCTCCCTCCGCATGATCGTCCACTTTCTCGCGAACAATGGCATCCGCGGTGGGCACCACATCTGCAACTTTGCTGATGCTATCGGCCATCGGGTCCTCGTTGGTGGCTGGTCGCTCAATGTCTTCCACGCCCTCACGCTCCGCTGTGATGTCGGCGGTCTCTTCAGCGCCCATGTCGTGGTCCACTATCTCCACGATCTTTTCCGTACGCTCTTCAAGCTCGCTATTCCTTCTTGCACCGGACTCGTTGTCCAATGTAGAGGGCTCATCTTGCCTCGGAGCCTGCATGTCATGCTCGGCGTCCGGCGTGTCAATCTTCTCGCCCTTCTCGCCATGATCTGCTTCCCGTCCGCCGACATGTCCAGCCTCGTGGCCTTCTTCGGGACCCGCGAGCTTGCCTACATCCGCTTCTGGGGTTTGACGGTCATTCCATTCCTCCGGATGCTCCTCGACGAAGGTGGATTGTGTCTTCTGCTTTTCCAGTCCTGATTCCTCCCTGTCGTCAAGCGCGACCGTCCTCATCTCTTCATCTCCTCCTTCGCCTGCAATTTCGTCCTGCGGTCCCCCTCCACCTGCCGCGAGCCAACGGTCCGCATCTCTTATCATCTCCGGTCTTTGCCGAGATCTCAATTCCGCCTGGTGGGACGCCGTTTCGAGCAAATACTTCTGCCACAGGAACCTCCCCTCATCTTCCGCTGCAGCCCTCACCATGTCTGCGATTGCTCCATTCCCTACTTCTCGAGCCGGAGGAGCCGCACTGCTTTCCACGTCCGGGAGCGCCCGCTCCTCTGCCTCCGCCCGCTCATCTTCCGCTGCAGCCCTCACCATGTCTGCGATTGCTCCATTCCCTACTTCTCGAGCCGGAGGAGCCGCACTGCTTTCCACGTCCGGGAGCGCCCGCTCCTCTGCCTCCGCCCGCTCCTCTCTTTGCTTCGTCTCCTTCCTCTTCCTAACCCGTTCTCTCTCCTCCTGAACCCACTGCCCCGCCGACATCATCCCCGCACGCATACCCTCATCAGGATCAAACAGTCCAGTCTCGTCGTTCGTAGAGCCCATAAACCCGTTCCGACAAGGAGGACACATCCAGGCGAGATGCTGAGTCGGCAACCCGGGGAGGCTGACGCAGCGCAGGTGGAAGATGTTGACCTTACACAGACGATTGTTGCAGCGAATAATCTTGTTCTCGTCGAGATATTTTGGTAGAGGCTTCTTGCAGATACAGAAGGTATCGAGCTCTGGTTCCTCGGCGCCAGCACTGTTGTTGTAGCCTACATCGCGGAGATGTTTTGCAGTGGTCGGACTGGAGGGTGGAGGGCCTGTCGGAAGAGGTTCGAGGTCTGGTAGTCGCCCATGCGGGATCGGGCCAGTGGATGCTGCGGTTGAACCACGTCTCCAGTCTGCGAGTTGTTCGTCGGTGATCTTGAGATGGGCCGGAGGGGCATTCTTGGGATTGGGCATGGTTTGTGAAGGCTGGGAAGAGATGAGGTGAGTTCAGATGTGAGGAGAGGCGGTTGAGAATGTGCATTTTATCGATGAAATTGATTGTTGATTGCTCTCAGTGAGCTGTCAAAGGCGGTGAATGGAAGATAGATAGATGTTTGGTCAAAGTGATTGTGAAGAGAATGTAGAAGACCGCTGTAGAAGCATCTTCGAATTGACAAGATGGCATGTGAAAGTCGCAGAACACATGGCTTGCATGTGACAAATACTCAGTCGAGCTGAGCCTTGAGCAGGTTGTCCTCGAAAGTCGCGTCCTTGAAAGGCACGGTCGCGGAACCTACATGCATGTCAGTCCATCACTCACTGAACAATCACCCAAACGACCCACCAAAGTCCGTATTCTCCAGCGCCTTCCTCGCCGCTTCCGTCAACTCCTCCCAAGCAATCAGCGGCTGCTCCTGGCCCTTGACCGATGTGAAGCCCAATTGATGATTCACTGGGAAGACGCTGAAGTACCGAATCAGAGGATGAGTGTCACCGCTGGTAGGGAGTAATGGAGGTTTCTGAGCATCGTATTTTCCGTGAGCACTCGCTGCTACGCCCAAGAGCGTCGCGGATGCTGTGGCGTCGGACAGCCAGACTACGATTCCTTCCCAGTCGTGGCGGTGGCCGAGCCCATCGGATGGCGAGTCTTTAGGCATGTACCAGGAGTAGATGATGGCGAAGCGGTCTTTGTAATGGGATGAGCGGGCGTAGACTTGGCCGGTGCTCTCAGCACAGCCGTCGTTTGATCCGCCAGTGGGCTGGAGGCCGCCACTGTTGTACTGGTCAGCCCTGAGTGTGTAGAGTATTGTGATATGGGAATGGTCACCCGGTATTGCCTTGCGCATCAACAACTGGGAATGGAACACATCCATTCACGACATACAAGAATGGCTTGTATTTCAGATACAACTCGCCAATGGTGCTTTTGGGCACGGTTTCTGGAAAGCCGACCACGGCATCGTGGTTGATGACAGCGCGTTTCTGATGGATGCTAGAGGCTAGCACGTCGGAGGCGGCAACCAGCAGCAATAGCGCGAGCCTCATCTTGGACACGAATGATGATGAGAAGATTCTCATGCGCATGGCGCGGTCAACAGCTTTATCCGCAAATACGAGACACGTGTCGTAGAGAAGCCATCCGCCTGACTTTGTAAGTAGCGCAGGTCAGGCAATATAGTTTCACTTGGTTCCTGAAGATTGTCGGGCACGCCCTCCAGTGATTGGCTGCGACGGCTGGTTGCTATCGGGGAAAACAAGTCTGCATAAAGACTCAACCACTAGTCCGGTCAGATGCCGAAGTGATGCGCAAATCTGGAAGGTACCAGGTACTTCAAGCTGGGGTGGACAGATAGCCATGGTCGCTTGTGGTTAAGGCAACATGGGTAGCCTGGTCAGAGAACCTCTCCCTCGTATAGAACTGTGAAGTAGCGAGCCTCGTTCCTGGAGTCCGGATTTCCCTTGACGATAGGTCTGTGATAGCTATTAGCCGCCTTTTTAGACCTCAGTCGTCCCGTCCTGCAGGTGCTTGTATAAGAACAGCGCAGCCGAGGTAGACATATGACGAAGATCACGTTTCATGTCTCCTTACTCGCCAAATTTGCACCAGCATTTTCAAGTTCGAGAACGCTCATATGTCCGAGGCAGAATCGAACACACTGTGAGCTGTTGGCTTCCGTGTGCAAACCCCCAAATTGGTCGCAGTGATCACTTTGTATTTTGGTTAGACGAACTCAGAGCAGCACTCCCGAGGAGCTCGCTGAGACAGGAAGCCCTCGAGACTCTGTCGAGCAATAGTCTGTGCTCCCCGTCAGCTTCGGTGTCGGACAAGAGGCGTGTCTGTATGTCTTCGAATGATGCATTGGGAGTGCTATATGTACACATCCACCTTCAACTCCAAGCCAACTCCTTTGTTGTCCGCTCGCACACAGCTCTCGTCTCTTCATTCGTACTCAAGAAAAATCGGTTCGGTTGGGCGTTTGTGTAGTTTACTCGTCGGCTGGCTTGTGGTAGTTGACCTTGGGGTTCCAGAAGGCAGTCTATGTTGAGAGGCTGTTATCAGCGCGTGTTCCTCGAGATCTGTCGCGGCACCACACGCCTGCCGCACTCTCCCGCGGATTGCGATCTCTTCACTACGCACCTTGTCACCGTCTCCCCAGAAGAAGTTCTTGGTACGGATGTTCTGGAATGCGTATTCAACCTTGTCCTCAAGAGCTGGGCCGTGAGCCACGTGCTCCCAGTGCTCGTTCCATAGGCGGTATGCGTTGACGCTGGCGAGGATAAGGGAGGGAATGACAACGCTGGCATCGTGTTAGTCGCGGGTCATTCGGTGCGGGTATGTTCGGGTGAAGTCGAAAGGTGTGGCATACTAGATGGAAAGCTTGCGCCAGAGGTCTACAAAGTCATAGAGTTAGCACAGAGATACACTACTCCCTCAGAATGGTGACACGAACCACTGGTCGCAGCAGCATGGTCCTTCACGGCCTGGCGCTCCTTGTTGAAGGTGTTGTTCTGCGTGCCGACGTTGGACTGGAGGCGGCGCTGCATCGAGCGGCGGAAGGCCGGCAGGGCGGTGCGAGAGACGCGGACGGGAAGCATGGCGGCGGTGTTCGTGTTGGTGAATGTTCGTGACGTGAGCGGGATGTCTGTGTGTCGTCAATGCGCGGTGCATGGCATGAAGCTGTCGGTATCGATTGTTCCTTCCGTTGCGGAATGGGCCGGCGCGTCACGTGATCATTCCGCTGACATCACCCATGCTTCGACCCTTCGACGGAAACATCGAGCCAACGATCATTGCCACTTTTATTTCTTCTTCATGAAAGGGAGAGTACTCACTCGAAATCAGTCTCGCAACGTCTGAATGGCGCTCGATCAGCAGCGGAACTGGACAGTGTCGATGGCCGAGAATCTTGAACAGTCACTCAAGAATAGCCGTATCAAAGAAGCCAAAAGGACTCAGGAATCGATCGAAAAAAGCCGCCTCGACGAGAATGCTAAGGCACCGACATGGACCAAGAAGCCTGTATATCTGCCCGATGAGATCTTGGTGCAAATACTTGACTACGTTGCTCGTTTTCACGACTCTCAATACACATTAGCTTCTTGCTGCCGGCTCTCACGGCAATGGTTCTCTGCAGCGGTGCCACTGCTCTACCGACGGCCTCAGTTATACGGCAAGAATTACGGTCCATTCGTGGGAACAATATGTCCATCGAAGAATCTCCATGTCCGCGAGAGTCCACTAGCAGAGTTGGTCAAAGTGTTGAACATGAGCGCACTAGTCCACCAAGGGAGCAAGAGTGAGCTCGCTCGCCTCCTGGGCCGGACGAAGTACAGTTTGGAGGAGTACACCGCTCCACAAACAGGATTTGCGGATAACAGCTTTCCAGCTTTGGCCAAAGCCAACCGGCTTCGTGTACTGGACCTATGCCTCGTGTCAGAATCACCACCTCTGCTCAGATTATTCAAGACAATCTCACATCTTGAGAATCTCACGACCCTACGTCTACCACGGTCTGCTGGCTTTGCAGTCAAAGTTGATGCGTCGCTTGTGATATGGCCGCCGAAGCTAGAAAACCTATCCCTGAGTGGAGGCATCGACGCACATTTCCTGTATGGAGTCGTGGCCTTTCCGCAATCACTTCGCAGTCTGACCATTGAGCACTGTCCACTACTGCAGACGAATGATGTGTTGAATCTTCTCCGCACGCCAGTGCGTCTGCTTCCGAATCTCGATACTCTAAAGCTCGCCAACCTGCCACGACTTCACGACCATGCCCTCGACGGTCTACTCTTCATCCTTCCTGGACTGAGGAAGCTCAGTGTCAGCGTGGATTACATCACACCCGACTTCTTCGACCTTGACGTGACCAGTCGATCAGAAGAATTGCAAACTTTCCTCATCGACAACATGACGCAGTCAGAACAACCAGATCGGCACCTATGGCGACCAGATCGACATTGTCAACTGCAAACACTCGAGCTGACGAACTCGGGCAATCCGGGTGTCGAGGACAAAATCTCACCGATCGATCTGGTTATATCGGTCGATGATGGTACATTGCCGAGTCTGAGACAGGTTCGTGTGGCGAAGAGTCTGCTGTGGCATGGCAGCGCCACGAGACAGGACTTGGAAGCACTGTCCGATACTCTCAAAGAGGCAGGAGTCGGAAAGGAAGATGTTGATAAGGGCCTCGAAGCTGGCGTGTGGACTTTTGACGGATGAGGTGATCTCATCTGCGGTGACCTTGGACTGACGAGCGCGTATTGTGCTGATTTGCAGCGTTCTTGCATAGCGATACTTAAGAATCCTGCCGACGATGAATTTGATACCCATGCCAGAGTTCAGCTGGCACATATGAGCATGCTCAAGTCTGCCTGCAACCCGAGTCTTCGCCAGTGCACAATTGACTCCGTGACGACAACGTCTGGACCTAGGAACTCCAATATCATGTTTGCTTTATAGAATACCGAGACAAAGCTGTTCCGCTGCTGCTCGGCACTGAGCCTCGAACGTTGGACGCCTCGTTGCCTCGTGGGTAGTCTTGATTCTGGTAGACCGTTCGAATGCCGTTGATCAGACACATCCACGAGGTCGTCCTGCGAGAACCTCGAGAAGCGCTGGACTGTTCAGATCCAGCAGGAGTGTATCTTGGGAACTTCAACATAGTACACTAGTCTTTCCGTTGCATCAAACGAAGTGTATCACCGTGCCATGACTTCGGAATGCTGACCGAGTAGTGGCGTTAGTTTGATTGGCCGTTCGAGCTTGCGGTTCGCATGTTTGGATCTCCCTCAACTTCATTCCTTCTTCCTCTGTGAATCAACAACATTGTTCTCTATTTGATCCGCTGCTCTGCATTCGTCTACTCACTGCTTGTTGCAAATACGCCAGCTGTGAGCATATGACCATTTGCGTTCAGTCACCAATTCACGACGGTCTTCCTCTGCTATTGAAAGTGTGAAGTCCCCACCGCGGCTTCGCGTCGAGCCAACCCTTGCTGCGCGTCTCCAGCACCACCCACACTTTGCAATGACACTCACGACCTCCGACTCCAACACCATGGAGGCCGCAACATCCACATCGACGCGTGCATCATCCACCGACTCCTCCAGCTTCTCCAACATCCTCGTCTCAACCACCGCTATGGACGTCGACCGCGAGTCTGAACAGCCAGCCTCCTCTACACCTCCCACCAGCGTATCCGATGACCGCAGTCTCGGTTCCAACAAAGCCTCGGGCGAGAAAGCAAAAGCTCTTGCGCCGCAGGATGTTCCAAGCGGTCGATCCAAACGTTCTCGTACGACAGTGTCAACCTACAATCTGAAGCAGCTCGCGGACAAGCAGCTACCCAAGACCACCAGCCGCAACCCCTCGGGACTGTCCGGCAGAACTCTCGTCGAACGCGACGACGCTGTTCCTGAGGACGAGTCCTTTGACATCAAAGTTGACAAGGCTCTGAACACCGATTGGCAAATACCCGGCTCGCTGAAGAAGAAGTCTCCCGCAAAACCGCAGCGTCGCCCGAGCGTGAAAGATCGCGTAAAAGAGGGCGTGGTGGAAGCAGGAAAGAAAGTCGCTAGTAAGGCTGGCAGTCTTCGAACTGTCTTGGGAAAGCGTAGTCGCGACATGGTGGAGACGGGCAAGCGGAAATTGGGCAAGATTGAGGAGCCTCCGAGTCCACCCAAGAGCAAGCTGTTGAAGGAATTGGACCTGGGCACGAGGGGCGTCCTCGATGAGATCGACCTTGATGTGACTTATGCACTGCCACCCCGTCCTACCAAACGAGCAAAGACCGCTTCCTCGGCACCTCTCCAGAACATCGGTCAGCCTACTGGTCCCTTGCAGAAGACATCGGATGGGAAGAAGGTCAAGAAGTGGCAGGCGGAGGGCCTATACGCTGGACAGGAGAACGAGGTGACATCCGGTGGAGGGAAGAAGAAGCTGCAGAAAGAAGAAGAGGCTACCGCTCCCAAACGCAAGTCATTCCTATCGCTGCCGATGTATGGCTACCTGGACAAGGAGCGAGACTTCAAGATCCCGCACGACGTATTTGCTCCCTCGGCGAGGAAGGGCGATGAAAAGCCAAAGGACTGGCACAAGATCAACCGCAACAGACTCGTCGGTGAGGCCAAAGATCTCTGGGAGAAGGAACCTAACCTTCCCAACTCTACTTGTATCTGCCGTGATCCTGGCCAGGGAGATCTCGGATGTGACTACGATTGTATCAACCGTGTGATGCAGTACGAGTGCAACGACCAGAATTGCCGACTTTCCGCCAGCGTCTGCAGCAATCGAGCGTTTGCGCAGCTCGCCGCCCGAACCAAGAAAGGCGGACTTTTTGACGTCGGCGTCGAGGTCGTCAAGACACACGAACGTGGCTTTGGTATCCGATCTTGCCGTTCCTTCAACGCGGGACAGATCATCATGGAATACACCGGCGAGATCATCTCCGAAGGGGAATGCCAACGTCGTATGCGCGAGGTCTACCACGACAAGGCGTGCTACTACCTCATGGAGCTGGAGCGTAATCTGGTGATTGACGGAACGAAAGGTAGCATGGCTCGTTTCATCAATCACTCCTGCGAGCCAAACTGTGAGGTTCGCATGGTCAAGGTCAACGGCACTCCACGCATGGCTGTCTTCGCAGGCGAGAGCGGCATAATGACTGGCGAGGAGCTCACGTATGATTACAACTTTGACAACTTTGGCGAGAGCGCGCAGAAGTGTTACTGCGGAGCTGCTACTTGCCGAGGAACATTGAGCCGCCGTCTGAATGCTACTGAGCAGAAGAAGATGGCCAAGGAGGAGTCGGAGCGGAAGCGTAAGGCGGCTGAGCAGGCTCAGAAGACTGCTGAGGAGGAGCAGCGGAGGAAGAAGGTCAAGACGGATCGCGGAAGTAGCTGGCGTGGATGGCTGGCTGTCGACGATCCGGAGACGAAGGCTCGACTTCGCGAAGAGAAGAAGGCCCGCGAGGAAGCAGAGAAGAACTCCGTGCGTGCGAGGCGTCTTGCCGCCCGTCGTGGTTCGCTGCCTGCTGAGGCTGAGAAGCCTGTTGTCAAGAAAGCCGAGCCTAAACGTCGTCGCACAGCTGGCGCAGAGATCAACACGACTGCAGACGAGAAAGCTGGGCCTTCTCGACCCGCTACAGCAACCACTTCGCAGGAGACGACCTTGCAGAAGACCACCTCGCAGAAGACTTCCACCATCCGCAAAGTGTCCACCGGCTCCCGCTTCTCCGAAGACCTCACCGAAGCTAGACCGACCTCGAAAGCGAGCTCTCGAAAGTCTACATCAACTTCCCGAAAGGCCTCCTTCGGTCTCTCCCGCGTCTCAACAGAAGTCCACACCAAGACTATCGAAGAAGGCGACGACATCACCGTCAGCAGTCCAGCCAACAAAACCGGGAAGACCTCGAAACGCACTTCAGTCGCGTTCGCCAATGCCGAGGACGATGCGGGGGCGCAACTGCTGAATGACATGAACGAGGAGCTTGACCGCGATGGTGACGTTCAGATGAAGGAGGATGATAGCAGCAAGGGGAAGTTGAAGAAGACCGGCTCGATCCGTAAGAGGATCGAGGATGTGGTTAAGAACACGGGCAAGGGGTTGAGGCAGAGTACGTTGAGCTTTTCGAAAATGGGCTAGAGGACTATTGGACTGTGGTTGCATTGATGGGCGTACGGGACATCGCCGCGAGGTTCGATAGGTTGGACTCATGTGTACTGATTGCGACAGAAGGCAGTCGAAGATGATAGGTTTGGAGAGCTATTGGACCTTGATGCGACAGCAGGGCGGTGGGGCCGCAACTCAGTCGGCTTGGAGAGGCGCTTGTATTGGCAATTGCTATTTCTATCTTCTTTGCAAGCGCAGTTAGGCAGGTACTGCACTGAGAAGACATCGCCAGCGAAACGACTTTCTCCCACTCTCAATTCCTTTCTCGATGGTCGCGCTTGCAATCGACTGATCGACACCGTCGACCAAGGAAGGCGTCACAACGATGAACGTGTGAGAAACCTGGGTGAGCACAAGGACCTGAACGCCTCGTCTCTACCTCGCATGCAGCACAAGAAACAGAAAGCTTGAGGAACGGCCGACTCCCTCACAAGAGACTGAAGTGTAAAACGTCCATGAACTTCATAGCATCAGCTTCTCCAACTACATGATATCGATCTTCCCCTTTCTCTAAATCGCCACATTCTTACAACTAAACGCCGGCCTCGTAGTCCCCGAATAATCCGCCATAATCGCCTTGACAGCCGCATACGTTCCCGGTCCAAGCAACAACAACCCGCTAATCATCACAACGATGTGCACGACCGTCATAACCGACTTGCCGGCCGAGTTGAACAATTTGCCACGATTCATCTGCCAGTATGCTAGCGCGAAAAAAATGAAACCGAACCAGCTGTCGAACACAGCGCCGAGGAGGGAGAGGAAGTCGCCCATTGAAGGAATCACCTCCGCGAAAATAAACGCAATGGCCCAGATTCCCGCCATCACGCCCGTCCAGACAGACCATCCGATGACCGTGTTGGAATGTGCGTGTCGGGAGCGACCCATGATGCGGGTGTAGATGAACTTGGCGGAGACGTTGGCGTAGATGACGCCGATGACGAGGGTGGGGACGATGACGAAGGCGAAGGATCCCTTTTTGAAGGCTGCGGTGCCGAGGGAGCCGAAAGCCGGGGCGGTGGAGTATTGGCCGAGGTAGCGGAATCCGATGGCGGGAGGGATGATGAAGAGGAAGCCGGAGATGCCGGCGAGGACGGCGAGGGCTTTGGGGAAGTCTTGGGGTTTCTCCATTTCGGAGATGAAGGTTGGGAAGAGGATTTGGGGGACCCAGAGGAAGGTGATGTTCAGCACGGCGTTCATACACGCCACCCAAGTCGTGCCAGGTAGAGGGAACGCGTATGTCCTGACCGGTCCATCGGTGGGATAGTCGCCGTTGTATCCAACCAGAGGAGCCTTCTCAATCCCCGCGAAGACGAGGAAGAGCAGGATGGCGAGACCCATGCAAGCGGCGGAGCCCATGCTCATGAACGAGACGTGCTTGAGCGTTCGCGGGATGGACATGATGATTCCCATGAGAATGACGATGACGGAGAAGATGACGGTGCACATGGAGTGGTCGGAGAGGGTGTTGATGACTTTGGCGCCGGTGAGGACGTGGAAGCCGATGAGCATGATGTTGTTGGCGAGCAGCATGAAGGCTGTGAAGGTGTAGGCGATGGAGGATTTGCCGCAGGCGAGGTATGCGAAGTCGCAGATGTCGCGGATTTGGGGGTCTAAAGAGGGTATTAGCCACGGGTTGCTGGTGATGATGTTCGTGCGGTGAGATATACTCTTCATGATAAACTTGTGCATTGTCATACTCGTGATCCAGAAGAAGGCTCCGGCGACGAGCATAGTGATGATACCCGGAACCCAGCCCAGTACTGAAAGCGACCAGGACTGAGCCATGATAGCGAGACAGACCTGGTCGCCGCAGAGCAACCAGGCGGCCTTTTGCCAGGACATGGTGCGGAGCTTGATGTCATGTTCGTGGTCTGCGACATTGTCAGTACGTCGAAATTGAAGATGTTTGCAGAGATGCTGTCTCACCCTCGGACACCAACGCCTTGATGACTTCGATAGAGGTCTCATTGTCTGATGAGTCGGAAGGGTCCTCGTTGTCGTAGGTGGTGCTGACAACGGGCACCACCTTTTTCTCTTCGTCGAAGAGGTTGGTTGACATCGTGAGCGACTCCGGGGTGGTATAGTCTGTCTTGAGAGGCAGGATTGAGATCTGCTCTGAGCAACCAAGTCGCAACACAATTCGAAGCAAACAGTGTGAGAGGAGTGAGATGCGGTCCCAGCTACCCTGCAACCACTCACCTTTATACACACCTCCCCGGTCCTCAACAACCTCAGCCCATCCACGCATGTCTGGGAAGTCTCATACCGGAAGACTCGCGTAGCGTGTCCATCCTATGGCTTCTCGAAGGCGTGCTGGCTATAGAATTCGGGCCTGGAACCGGACTCGCCGACGAAGGTGCACAAGAGGTACCCCAAGGCGTCGTCCAAAAGCGCCTCGAACGAGTTGAACCAAGTCTCAAGATGACCACACCCGCAGGGCTGAAGAAAACCCCTGTGAGTGGTAGAGGAACATGCTCTAGGCTTTGCACCACGTGCTAGCGTAGAGCTTATCGTCTAGTAGCGTGAGGCTTGTGTGGAATTTGCACGCCTCGGCCAGGCTTGGGCGGAATTGGCAGGGACAATTCGAGACGAGAGGCGTTGGACGCATGATTGGAAGCGTTGCATGTGAATGCTGCAGAGGTCGTGTGAGTGCGACGTTCATTGGAGGTTTGGTGTGGCATGTTCCTTTGGAGGCTGAGAGAAAGCTGGTGCAGACTTGCAGGGATTCGGTGCCGAGGGGGGGATGTCGTGCTTTGAGGGCTCAAATACCTCCAAGTGGTGCTCGAGGATGAGGACGAAGTCATTTTCAACGCGTCCTCGATCTTGAATATTCAGTCTCGTGGATTCCCATAGACTTGGGGTCGATCTCCAAATGATCGTCCTCGAAAGAAGAACAGCGATATCAAATCCTTCCAGAACAACCCGCTTGCCCGCCTTTCATTCGCGTCGTCGGACAATAGCGAAGAACTCTATAGCGTGATGGTTCCATGGGAACTGCAGCGGTCGTAAGCATCACATCTCATTGGCTTCGAGTATTTGCAGGCCGCGGAAACGATGTCGAAATGATATGACGATGTTGGGGAGGTGAGGTGTTGCAAAGACCTTGGAAGAAGTGAGGCACCAAGGCACCAAGGCACCAAGGCGTCAAGAACAAGAACGAGCGAGGCAAGGTCGACTCCGCGGTAACAATAAGTCCCTGTTATACAACACCACGGGTACCTTATATACATTACCTACACCAGACTCCAACCACATCGCTCGTATACACGCGCTTTTCGACCTGGGAACGAGCGCAGCCACAGCGCCATCGCTAGCGACTAACAAATACAGGAAAATACACTCCAGAACCCAACACTCCTCCCCCCTCACCGCGGCGTACTATCCATCCTCCCCAACGGTCCCGGCCTCGCAGGCCCATTCGCCGTCCCGGGCAAACTCCTCATCTCCGTCCCCAGCGACGAATCTTTCGTGCCATACTCTCCACCTCCAATGCCATTCCCTCGACTGCTCTTATTCTTCACCGCCGAGAATCTTTGCGTCAAGCCTTTCACTCGTCCCTGCTGGTCTTTCTGCTCTCTCCGCGCTAATGCTTTTCGTTCTTTGGCGTTGACGGTGTGGCCGAGTCGGAGGTCGCCTTCTTGGTATGCGCGCTTGAACGACATGTAAGATGGTGGACGAGGGCGGCCGAGAACGGCGGCCCAGTTGCGGAGGATGCTAGCTTGGCTGAAAGGACGATGGCGGTCTGCGAGGGCAAATTTGTGGCCGTTGAGGTATTCGCGTGTAGTCTCACCTCGCGCGACGAGGAAGAGGTGATAGACGAAGAGCGAGCCGGGGTAAGGGAGGGCAACGATGGAGTATATCAGTAAGAAGAACGCCAATCTTTCTTGCGTCCTTCCGCTGAGAGCACTGCCGAAAGAGCGGTCGTTTTGCGAGCCGTAGTGCGCGATGTGGACAACTGAGAAGGTCAGGAGGAGCACGGCCATGAGGGAGCCGAAACCGACAAAGGCGAAGAAGTAGCGGTAGTTGCGGCGGCCGACGCAGTTGTTCAGCCAGACGCAGTGGTGGTCCTGAGTTTCGACACAGGCGTCGCAGACGCGGCAGTGGTGGGCGCGGGGAGGTCGCCAAATGGTGCAAGATTTGCAGAATTTGGTGGGGACCTCCATGGCGGTTGTCCCGGCGCCCACTCCCGCTTGATCGCCTTGCTCTGCGGCGGAGGAGGTCTTGCGTTTCTGGGCGAAGGTTTTGACCATTACCCATTCGGTTGTGGGAGGGCCGATGGCGAGGGCATCGCGCTCCTCGGCGGGGTTTGGAGGGAGGGGGTGGAGATTTCGAGGTAGGATGCCGGGATCGGAGAAGGCGGCGTGGAGGAAGGAGGAGAGTGTTATGAGGAAGACGTAAGCGAAGATGATGGGTATCGCTGGGGAGACGTTATTCCAGAGGTAAGGCGCACTGAAGCCGAAGAAGAGACCTGCAGGGAGGACTGCAAGAAAGAAGGTCAAAAGGTTGAGAGGTGTGGCGCGAGTGTTCAGGAGGCGGCCGCGGCAGAAGAAGAGCATGTTGCCGGCGTAGTATTGGTAATTCTTCCCGAGGTTCTTTTTGGGAGACGATGGAAGTGGGGGGAGATTCTTCTCTGTGGGTAGTGTCGAGCCGGAGGAGAGATCTGGTTGAGGTTGCTTCTGATGTGATGTATCTCGACGACTGGAATGTCTCGATGCCCGACCAAATGATCGCCCCGTTGCAGAGACGGGTGTCCCGTCAATCTGTTCCATCCTGTGGCTCTCCTGCGTTTGCGTCCTCAACTGCAGTGGAGTCGTGCTGACCACACTCCCATCTCCCTGCGGCACGAAATTCCCTTCACTCGATGTGACTGAATATCCTCCACGGCTCCCAGGCATTGTGATCTGCCCCGACTGTCGATTCGCATTACGCTTCAACGTGTGCACCGAGGCATCACTATACGCGCGCCCAGCCCGCGACTCCGTCCTCGACTCGATCGTCTCATTCTCGTCATTCGCATTCGACTGAATCACAATCTGCCCTCTCGATCCCGCGAGTGTGGTATTCTGTCCTCGTTGCGCTTGTAATTTCTGCGGTGACATTGGCCGGAAGAAGTTGGTCGCTGCGATTGGAACATGCGTCGCGGCGGACGCTGGACGAGATCCTGTACTCTGTCTTCCGAACGCTCCTCCAAGTCCACGTCGAGAAGCTGATGCGCGCGAGGCGGGTGGCGGTGATGCCGGCGCCGGTTCTGGTTGACTTGGGGCATCGTCGGTGACTGAGGAGGCGAGGGAAATCGGTCGATTGGCAGCGGTGGTGGGAAAGGGATCGGTATCGAGGAAAGTCGGAAAGGCAGACGTGCCGGTTGTGCTATTTTCGGGGTTGGTCGCCATTGTGGAGGCTGCGAGGTGGCCGTTGTGTTGTGCTATCGATCGTGTGGACTGATGCGCGGTAGGGAGTGTCGCGTCGATGGCATAGTCTCTTGAGTGTGGTGAAGAGGATGAATGTCAAATCAATGGATCTTTGAGCATTGGTATATCAAATCTCCCGCCCAGACCACCCGTTGCATGTTCAGTCGTCGGGAGAAGATCAAGGGATGCTCGTCCCCTGAGAGGAAGTGCGGAGCTGGCAGTGCTTCAGATTGAGTTGGAGATGCGTCGATCTGTGTTTCGAGATTCCGAGAGACTCGTCCCACCACTTTCTCCCGCCCGCCCGCCCGTCAAGCTCCGAACTGCAGCGCTCACAACGTCAGCCATTGAAAACACCTGAACACCAACCAGTACCGACAACAACACTCTCCTTCTCACCAACACCGCCAACATGTCCATGCTCGCACGCCGAACTGCTTTCCGCGCCCTCCGCACTCCCGTCACCCGTCCAGCTCTCCGCCGCACCTACGCCGACTCCACCGCCGAAGCCGCGGGCGAGAAGAAAGATGTGCTCTCCAAGGGCGCGAAGAGGGATCCCGAGCTCTACGTGAGTACTGCCCTCCTATCACTCTCCATCACTTTGGCTCGGCATTACAACACCGCTGTACCATCTGCTGACACGAATCACCCAATCAGATCCTCCTAACAATCATGACCGGCGCCTTCACCCTCGCTGGCTGGCACTTCAGCCGCAACCCCACCTCCTCCTCCTCCGAGAACAAAGTCGCCCAGGTTGAGCACTCGGAGCCCTGGAAGACCGGTTCCGACGCCCGCTACCAGTACCACCCCGGTGGAGACCCCAGCCGCGGCAAGAGGGATGCGCCGAGCGCGTTGAATGAGGTTATTATTCCGAATGTGAATTTGCCGAAGGTGAGTCGCATGATATGGAGGGAGCGGGAGGGGAGCATGAGAGGGGAAATGAGAGACAAAGGAGAAGAATGATGGAGATGGGATATGTGGATATGTGCTAACGATACATCTAGGAGCTTCACGAGAAGTACAACAAGTGGGGCAAGGAGGGCTTCTAGATGCCTCAGATGTAATGAGAACGCGAAGTCTGTGTATACAATGGGAGGTGGAAGGCGTCGAGAGAGCGAGAGAACAGAATAGGATGTGCAATAGAGTCAAGAGCTCGACACTTGGGCAAAGTATCGAAGAACGAAGTCCACAAAGTCTCAATATTAACGGACCATGGATTCCCATACCGACGATCGAAGACTCAGAGCCGGCTGTGAAATATGTGGTCGCGAGTGCGTGGTCGGCAGAGCACGAGTCCGCCGGCAAGTGTTCGCTAGAACCACCTCCGATTGTCCAGCTTCTCCCTCCGCCGCTCGGGATCCGTGTTCTCCATCGGCTCCGTGGACCTCAGACAGACGTCCTCTCCACTGGAGCCGGTGCCGATCCATACATCGACGTCGAATACGTCGCCGTGATGTCCCAAGGCGAACGAAGCTCGCACGCGCAGGCCTCCCTTTCGCGATTTCGCTTGCTTGCTGAGTTTCGGCCCCATGAACTCCACGATCCGCTTGACTATAGCGTCCGGGGCGAATTTGGTCTTCAATTCCTTCGCCCAACCCGAGCGCTCCCAGCCGTGTTCACCGACCACCACGAGAGCAGTGGAGGAGGATGATTTGGAGTCGCGCCAGTATTTCATTACTTCGTCGTCTCGCTTGTGCTGCTCGAAGATTGTGCCGAGCCAGAATGATAGGGTAAGGTCTTTGAGGTGACGGAAGAACTTTAGCGGTCCGAGGATTGCTTCCGTGATTGGCGTGGGGTTGTAGAGACATGGCGCGCCTTGGTAGCCACAGAACTTCAACTCGGTGATGGTGTTGCCGAACAGGGAGAGGATCGTGTACAACATGGAGGGTTTGCCTTTCCAGCCGAACTCCGGAGTAAAGACAGAGTTCTCAGAAGGAACCGAGGCGGGTACAGGGTTGGTGAGTCCACTACATGCCCACGTTGCCTGGACATCTTCGCCTTCAAGACCCATGCCGTCTCGGTCGTAGATCTGCCCGAGAGCATGACTGCCGGCAGGACCCCAGGTGTTGCCGATCGGGCTGGTGATGCCGATGAGGACGACTTTCTTCAGAGGACAGCGGTGCAGGGCACGTAGGACCTCTCGACGCTCGTCGCGGGGCATGTCGCCTTCGAGTTTGATGGACTCGAGGGTAGTCATTTGAGCGGCGAACTCGGTGATGAAGCGCTCGCGACATCGGCGACGCACACCGGCCTCGTGAGAAACTTGATAGAGTGTCAGTTGTGTAATCAACTGTTCTTTCGCTTGCGACTTACCTGGCGGAAACGGCTCGCTCAATGGTTCGCCGTGATCAGTGTAGCTCGTATCAACTCGCAGGTCCGTCAGTGTCTGACCAAGGCTGGCAACGACGTCGTCTGTGCGTTCCTGCTCGCCACCTGTGCCGGCTACCGGAGGGAAGAAGTGATCCATAGGCCAGGCCAGACATTTCAAGTTCGGGTGTGCTTCCAGGAACTCCAGACCACAGGGAGCGGAGCTGTGTAAGAGATACACGTTCGGAGGCAAACTCGTGTCCTCTACAACACAGTTCCTGAATTGAAAGGCACGTAAGCTAGGGAAGTGGCAGGCAAAAAGGTCCTCGAAGAGAGTGTGGTAGTCGCGGTCTTCTCCATTAGGAAACCACGTTAGTACCCAATCGAGATTGAGTGATGTGAGAGTTCGACTGGCGCTCTGCAGCATTTGTATCGCCGCTTTGGTTCCCGGTATATGTTCTCGTTGTGTTCGCTGCCAAGGTCTGCACAGTGATCAGCACGATTTCGTGTCGCGGAATGGAAAGACTTACAGTTGTCCCAAGATGGGCCATTTGTCTTCTGGGATGTTCACACTGCGGAACCAATGCTCATGCTCGCGATCCTTCTTCCACGTCTCGACAGCTTCATTCGTTCTCGGGAGCCCCCACAGAGGATCTCCGTAGTACTGCTCAGCGCCTCCCCAAATCAACTCGCAATGTCCCGTTGCAGAGTTGATGTCGTCTGGCAGGTCGATGTAACTGTTCGCATCCAGGTCATCGTAAATCTTGTCATCCCAAGATTGCACCGTCTCGAAACGGTCCCAGAGTGGCCGCGGATTGCCCAGCAGGTGTCGCACGATGTCTAACCACTCCGTCGTAGGCTTTGTCACTGTCGCAAAGTAGCCGCCTCGGGAATGATCGTCATCAAAGAATGTGCCGTCGTTTGTGCTTCTTTCGTGGACGTACTCATTCGTTCCTCGAGGATTGTCGTAGCTACAGTACGTCTTATAGTCCATCGGTAGCCTTCGGAAACGCACACTTTCCAGCCCATCAAAGTTCAGCCTCGAAGGCAGATCGTAAGGAAAGTCATCCATGTGAGTGTTCAGCCCGGCGCTGATGCGGCAATTTTCGAGCCATAGTTTCTTGATCGGACCGTTGTAGTTCACGTTGGCTGCGCGATGTGCGTCGAAGAAGCACCGCAGCAATGCTTCCGTGAGCATGGGATGGCCGAAGACGATACGCAATGTATGGACATTGGTCAAATTGGCTACAGCCTTTCGCACCAGCCAAATCGTTCGCGGGTCGATGGATAGAGTCTGAGAACAGAAGGGTGTCTGCGTGAGCCCATCGTACTCTTCGAGGAAATTTGGCGGCTTTAAGTGGCAACGATGAGTGAGGACCTGCACACATCTTGCAATCCGTGGTTTTCTAAGGGCAAGTCAGCAGCCTTCTTCTGCAATCTCGTGTTTACTTACCTAACAAAGGTCAGCAGCAATCGCAGAAGAGGCGTATCGTCGTGATCATCGCTCGGTCCGGACCCAGCATGCTCCCAGATACTATCGTGATCTGTACATTGGTCCACCAGCTCTATCGACCTCCAGATCAATGGCAATGTGATGTTGTAAAACCAGGAGCCGGTCAGATTCAAAGCCACTAGATCCTGCCGGTCGAGAAGCTCTAGCACCGATAAGAGAAGTTCTTCAGGAAGACTCTCCATGCCGGTAGCTGTGGCGGAAGAGGGAGTTGAGCTATCGGAGCTGAGTGATGAGGTCAACATTGTCATGAAGTGTTCAATGACATTGTCTGCGAAGATGATGCATCGATGGAAGGCCGATGTGCGCTCTTCAGGCTGGCCTCAGTCGGAGATGCGTTTTACTTGATCGAGCGCTGATGAACACCGCGGGTGTGCTTCAGAGGGTGTGGAGAAGATGAGACCGGAGTCTTTGAAGCATGCGTTGTGTTGATGTCGGGTTGATGAAGTGGAAGCAAATGGGCAGGCGACATGGTCGTTGAAGGGAGCCTTCAAAGATTGATGGCAAGCCCATCAAATTGCTTACTTAAGCTGAGGTATCGACAGCAAGGGAACGTCGCCGTCTTGCCAACTTACCTCCTACTTCAAACTCCCATCAATAACGCCAAATACTGTACACAACACTCACGCCGCCGGCTCATCCTCCGTCTTCACCTGAACAGCCTTACTGCTCGTCGCAATCTTCCGGCAAAGCGCAGTAAGGCTCAGCGTCCCCATGATATCGAGCATCGGCGTCTCCGAGCGAGTCTCCTTCGTCAAGAACGCCCGAAATTCAATAGCCACCAACGAGTCCACTCCGTTTGCTCCCACAGATCTCTCCGGATCAACATCTTCCACCGCAACGGAGAGGAGCGAAGCCAACTTGGCCCTCGCTGCCGTAGTGATGATGTCTGCGGCCTCATCCAACGTCTTCGCTGCATTCAATAGCGCCTCCACTGGCACTCCGCCGCCGTCTTCGGTAGCCCTCCCCCCAAGTGCTCCTAGATTGTTCAAATGCGTGAACAATGGGAAGCTCATGAATGTTGGAGGCGGTGCTCCTCGCGCGCGATACTCGGACATTGGAATCATTCCCGTGACGAGCTGAGCCGGACAATCCGAGCCCATGGCATATTCCACCAGGGCGTGAATATCCTCTTCTCGAATGCGCTCCAGCTCGAAATTTGCAATGGTTCTTCCCTTGCCTTCGGCGGCTTGGTCGACATTCTCAGCCACATAGCCCACGGACATGACAGCTCCAACGTCGATACTGGTTGCTGGAAGCCCTTCTTTGCGTCGGTGGTGTGCAAGCGTGTCTTGAAACGTGTTGCCTGCTGCATAATTTGCTTGGCCTCTGTTTCCCAGAATTCCTGTTGCGGAAGAGAGCATGACGAAGAAGTCCAAATCTTTGGGAAGTTGTTTGTGGAGGTTCAACGATCCGGCAACTTTTGGCATCACTGCAGCTTGGAACGCATCATACTTCATGTTCTCGAAGATTGAGTCCTGCAAAAATGTTAGTACCTTGCTTTGAAGAGGATGGAGCATCGCTGGAGTCACTTACGCTCAATTTCATCGCGCCCTGGATCACGCCCTTGATCGGAGGAAGAGTGGCCTGACACTCTGCTACCACCTCTTTCAGTCGGTCTTCATCGCTGACGTCGCACTTGAACACATGCATGCTGCAGCCGACAGCTTCCAGATCGCACTTGAGCTTTGCCACAGGAGGGGTTATGTTCCCACTGCTCGACAAGAAAACAAAGGTTCTCGCTCCCCTGGCAGCCATCCAGCTTGCGATACTTCGCCCGAGACCACCCAGGCCACCAGCTAGTACATATGTTGCGTCTTCCGAAAGTTGGAACGGTGCAGGTCTGGCTGGAACAATGGGCATGACATCTTCCGGCTCCGGCACGAACACCATCTTCCCGACGCCCTTACCAGTCTGAAGCGTCTGGAATCCTTCAATCAGCTGCGACATTGGCTTCACAAGCGTCGGGCTGGCAGGCTTGACCACACCCTCGCTCCATAAAGCCACCGTGTCGTCCAGTAGGCGCTTTACAATGTCTGGACGACTCTTCATCATAGTCACCAGATCGACACATGTCAGCGAGGCTGCACGGAGGAGCGGTCTCATCTGTAAGCGAGCATTTGCCTGTGCATCTTTCTTGCCGACCTCGACAAAGCGACCGAGCGGTGCGAGCAGATCCCATGATCCTCGAAGTGCCTATTTCAAGTCAGCTTCAGTGTACCATCAACAACACGAATTCAGCCGCTTACCTCTCCCGAAAGAGAATTCAGGACAACATCGACGCCTCTTCCTTTCGTGACACGACGCACGCCGTCCACGAAGGAGAGATCCCTGCTGGAGAATATGTGGTCTTCGGGCACGCCTAGTTCCTTCACGAGAAGCTGCGAGGGAAGTCAGTGCCGTCCAGCTTTCGGCAATAAGAGGCACTCACATCACGCTTCTGCGGAGTTGACACCGTCGCAAATACCTCGGCGCCAATATGCTTCGCATAGTTGATCGCCGCCTGGCCGACTCCGCCCGCTGCCGCATGAATTAAGACACTTTCTCCTTTGGTCAACCTGCCTACGTCTCTGAGTCCGTACAGGACAGTCGTCCACACCACTGGCAGGCCAGCGGCCTCTTCGAAGCTCATATCATCGGGGATTTTAGCCACGACAGAGGACTCGCTTCTGCCGTAAGTGTGGAAACCTCCCATCGCGCCGAAGTCGACAATGTAGACAACGCGATCACCGACTTTGAAGTCCGTGACGTCGGAGCCGATGCGAGAGACGATGCCTGGGAACATGGTTAGCTAAGATCATTATACGCCACACTATGCTGGACCTTACCAGCTGCCTCGCAACCCATGGAGTACGCCATGTGCTCTCCCATTGCAATCATCACATCTCGGAAATTGAGAGGCGCTGCTTTGATCTCGATCTCGACTGTCTTCGCAGCCAGTGGCTCGTCATAAGCCGAATCAGTCACCCACTCCAAGGTGTCCAGTCGACCAGGAGAAGCAGTGGAGAGTTTGATGGGCCTTCCGGCATCCTTCAACGGCATCATGACCGGCTTGGGTTTGCTGAACTTGGCAGCAAGGAAGTCATCGGCTGCATCGGCTGTGTGGAGGCGACTTGTCAGGAAACGCCCGGCCTTGAGGACGTACTCTCCGTGGTATCTCTGTGCTGGCAGCGATGGAGAGAATTGTTCTTTTGCCAGCTTCACCACCATATCTACGACGACTTGCACCGACGGTCGTGGATACGCAATGGACAAAGTGGTCAGATTGACCTCATCGAGATCTCGTTCCCACCTCAGTGTGCGCAGAAGCCCCAGTGCCATGCCGAATTCTGGATGTTGCTCCTGGTCGCCAGTGATCCAGAGCAAGCCTTTGCAAACAGTGAGCATCGTGTTCACGCCTTCATATTCCTCGGCTGTCAACGATGCCAACACTGGATCTTCGAATTCGGCGACGGAAATGCACAGCTTTCCGGTGAGATCAGTGTCTTTGAGCTCGCTCACAGTGGCGATCAACGGAGTAGCAATGCGCAGATGACGCTGTAACTCTGACTGAAGCGCCTTCGCGACATCGCTGAGCTGTCCGCGAGGTGACACCAGCACGATATCTTTCCAGCTGTTTTGCGGCGTTGCTGTCGGTCCTTCATATCTCGACACCAGGACACTACCGGTATGAAGCACAGGATCCTGGCTGCTCGCCAATTCCAGGTCTACTCCAGTGTAGCCAGACGCCTTGAACAGAGAATCCCACTCAGCAGGTGTCACCAGCGGACCCCACTGCCGCATTGGCTCGACACCAAGCCACCAGCCCGCCAGCTGACCAAAAGCCAAGGGTGACCAGAAGTAGTCTCTTCGGATGATTTCCTGGAGGAGGAAACGGCCACCGGGCTTGAGCAATGTTCTCAGGTTTGCCAACGTCGCCTGGATATCAGCTGTCGCATGAATCACGTTCTGGGCGATGATCAAGTCGTAGCTTTCTGGCTCGAAGCCCTGTTGGACGACATCTTTCTCGGCGTTGAGGACTTTGTACTCGATCAACCCCTCATGCGGCTTGAATTTCTCCCTCGCTTTGTCGAAGAAAGCCGAGGACAGGTCGGTGTATGTGTATCGCTCCAAGCTGGATTGGCTGACTCGTCCTTCCTTGTTCAATGGTGCGAGTGCCTCAAGCACTGGTTTCGTTGAAGACCCCGTGCCGGCACCGACCTCCAAGACTTGCAAATTCGTGGAGTTCTCTGCAAGGGTACGGAGGAAAGTGGATTGCTGAGACGAAAGATCGCCAAGATCCACCAGTCCAGCGTAAAACTCATCGAGAATATCATCCTGGCCGAACATCAAGTCCAATGGGTCGACTTCTCCCCTCAGCACTTTGACGATGTTGGAACCCATGCGCACGGCGAGTCTGCCGTCGGCTTTGTACTCTTCAATCTGCTTGTACAGCTCAGCCTTCGCATTCGGATTGTCCTTGAACTTCTGAAACTCCGCCAGCGAGACGCCGGAGACGTTGTCTGAGTGCATCCAGACCTCCAGCTGCTTCATCCACTCGAAGTACCGCAGGAGATGGCCTTCCAGTGTGGGCGGTGCTGTATGGTCCAGTTCATCAAGAGCATCGGTTACAAGCAGTAGCGTTGCGAGCTGCAGCTTTCCGACCCAGATGGCTGTCAAGTCGCCCATCTTCGCGGGCCTGTCGCTCACCTTCAGATCCTCTGCGGTGAGATGCTCAACATATGGCACCCAAAAAATCTCATGGCATAGCTTGCGAGAAGCAATCGCATCCTGACTGGCGTAGTCTAGGGGAGTGGTCTGGATGCCTTCAATGGAGATACAGCCCTCTCCAGACTCGTCCCAAACTCGCACATCACTCGTGTACTTTTCAAAAGCCATCAAGTGGGATCGACCTTGCACTCTGAAGCGATGTCCCGGATCGGATGTCAGACTCGCCGAGACCCAGATGTCCCTGATGAAGGTCGGCACTACAGCAGCATCCAGCTTCATCGATCCCGAGAGGTTCATGGTGGCACCCAGCGCGATGTGCATCATGCTATCCATTGTCGCAGGATGAATCAAATGTGGAGAGAGGTGGCCCTTCGGCATGGCTTGAGCGACGTTGGGAACGGTGATTGTGCCCAGGACTGGTCCTGCTTGCGAAGCTCTGCAAGCTGAGCCGTTGCGGAACAGCGGTCCAAATTTGAGACCGACGGTGGCCATGCTCTCGTATGCTTGAGAGATGTCCCACTTCTCCGTTGCTTGGTGTTCAGCGTCCTGCAATGACTTCCGCCACCTTTCGGCTTCAGCTTGCACCTCACGACCGTTGTCGACAGGGCCAGTGGCGACATCGTACTCTGTGCTGATGCACCCCGTGCAGTGCTCCACCCATTCGTCTCCCAGAGGGTTGAACGAGGTGACCGAGAATCTCCGCCAGATAGTAGAAGACGCAAGACTCGACTCGTGATCGCGCGGCATCGTAATGGCCGTCTCAATCCCATCTTTGGTATCCGGAATGACCAATGCTCTTTTCAAGGCAACGTCCTTGATCCGAAACCCGACAATCTTCAGTGCCGGATCGGCGATTTGCCGAGCAGCTTCTATTGCCATGATGATATACCCCACGCCAGGATAAATGATCGAATTGGTCACCGCATGGTCTCGAATCCATGGCTGCTCGGACAGTCGGATGATATTCCTCCACCGCGGACTCTCCACGTCCCAGTCCGGTACCGGCGCTCCGAATAAATCGTGGCGAGGTTCTTTGCGCAGACGATAGTTTCGTGCTAGTCTGCTCTCGAACCAGAATTTCTGCGAGTGGTTGAAGGCATAGCCTGGCAGCTCCACGAGGCGTTCGGGCTTATTGACGAGATGCGCTATGTCTGAGCTGCCATTGATGTGGTCGATGTCTATAGGGTAGCCTCTGCACCAGAGATGTCCCATTGCGGTCAATATGGTTTCTGGACCAGGCTGGGATCTGTTCAGCGTGGGAAATGACGTGACTGCCGAAGCCTCCGCACGCGTGGAGAGGGTGTCTTTGATTGCACTCTGGAGCGCTCCGTGCGGTCCTAGCTCGAAGATGACATCGGCGAATACGTTTGCGGCGTTGCTTTCTGTCCGGAGTGAAGCTTGACCTTTTTCGGTTCGAGCGAACACAACCGCCGCCATTCCCTGGGAGAATTTGACTGGCGAGACGAGGTTTCTGACCCAGTACTCCGATCCAAGAACGTCGTCTTCTACCAGGCTCCCTGTGACCGTGGAAAACATGTGCACCTTGCCGTAGGGAGAAATAGCCGGCGCTGTCAAGTCTCCTAACAAGTCCAAATACTCGGCCGAAAGCTCTTCCATGTGAGAACTGTGGTAGGCTTTCTTGACATTGAGCTTCCTCGCAAATATGGCGTCGCCATCAAGTACGTCTCGGAGTGTGTTGATCTGGCCCTCGTCGCCGGAGATGGTGCAATTCTTGAAGCTGTTGATGCAGGCGATCGTCAAGGCGCCTGGATGGCTGCTGTTGATACCCTCGAGATATGGTCGTAGCTCGGCTTCGGATGATCCAGCTGCAAGCATCGCTCCTTTCTTGCTGGTCTGCTTGCTTGAAACGACGCCTCGAAAGTATGCGGCTCGAAATGCGCTTTGTCGATCTAATTTGCCCGCGACCAGGGCAGCAGCGATCTCACCCGAGCTATGTCCAACGACCCGGGTTGGCTTGACGTTCCAGGAGAGCAATAGATCAGCCAGAGCGATCTGTATGGCGGTGCAAGCGGGCTGAGCCAACCAGGGCTCGTTCACATTGCTCTCGTCCTTATTCTTGGCGAGCTCGTCCAGCAGCGACCATGATGATCCAAGAGACTCAAAGTATGCAGAAGCTTCTTGGAGACTTGCTCGAAATCCTGGGTAGCACAGCATTTCTCGAGCCATGCCGTACCACTGAGCCGATTGTCCTGTGAAGACCCAGGCAATATTGACATTTCCTCTGGCCCGTGTTGGTTTTGGTAATGAAGAGGAGAGAGACTTCGCCAGTTTCGGTGCTGTGTTTCCCAAGATGTGGCTTCGCCAGCTGAGTTGAGATCTTTTCGACATGGTGTGGGCAAAGTCCTGGGCGAATTTTGACTCCACGCCGGGAGTGGCGAAGGTATTGGAATCGATGAAGGCACTGTACACTTTTGCTGCCCGTTGAATGCCATCCTCATCGAACGACGACATCGGAATGATCTGTGGAGGCGGTTCAATCTGCCCAAATGGAGCCCAGCCGCTGTCAATGTGCGCATGGCTTGCGCTGCCATTGCTGGTGCCATTGGACACTCCGTTGGCATGCCCATTTCCGGGGACTTCCTCGACTCGGCCACAAAGTCTGTCAACTTCTGCCTGTGTCGGCCTGTTGGGTGCTGTGTGGTGTCGAGCTGATAAGCCACGCTGCTGAAGGTAGTTGTACGCATCATCTAGGATGGTGTGCTACACAGGAGTCAGTATAACAGAGAAGAACAGCAGCCGGTCTCGAACTCACCGCATTGGTTCCTCCGACTCCAAAAGAGTTGATTGAGATTCTCCGCAGGCCATTGTGCGGCCAGCTTGTCGCCTCGGTCGGGAAGACAAGGCGCCATTTCTTGGCTGGTATCTTCGGGTTTACCTTCTCAAAAGTGGCTTGAGGCGGGATGATTCCACTTTCAAGCATCAAGATTGACTTTATGACTCTGTTTCAACATTAGCAGACGATGCACTGCACGGGAACAGGGTCGATTACCCAGCCACGCCGGCCGCGCCCTCCAAATGACCGGTGGATGCTTTGATCGTTCCCACGTAGAGTGGTACATCGTTCTTGCGACCAGAAAATCCACGAGCTATGCCGTTGGCCTCAATGGGGTCTCCAGCGGCCGTGCCTGTTCCATGTGCCTCAACATACGCGGTCTGATCAAACCCCAGGCCAGCTGATGCGTACACTTTCTTGATCAAACGCTCCTGGGCGCCGCTGTCCGGAAGAGTCAATCCTGGAGTTCTCCCATCCTGATTGATACAGGTACCACGAATCACGGCCCGAATGGTGTCACCATCACGCACCGCATCTCTCACTCGTTTCAAAATGACAGTGCCGACACCTTCGCCGCGGCCATAGCCCTCAGCACGATGATCGAAACTGAAGCACTTGCCGGTGGGACCGAGAAACCCCACATGAGACATGGAAGTAGTGTCTCCAGGATAGCTGATGACTGTCACGCCAGAGACCACAGACATCTCTGTTTCTCCTGTCCGTAGGCCTTGGCATCCGAGATGTAGAGCCACCATGGAGCTGGAGCAGGCTGTATCGACGGTTGCGCTTGCGCCTTTCAGATCGAAGAACCAGGACACCCGATTGCTGTTCATTGAGTTGGTCGTTCCCGTGGCTTTATACCGTAGGGCCGCCTCTGGGTCCATGTTGAGGAGTGCGTAATGGTCATGATTGAAGCCGGACACGAAGACACTTGTGTTGCTTCCTGCGACCCTGTCCAACGAGTAGCCGGAATTCTCAAGCGCCAGATACACATTTTCGAGGACCAGTCGCTGTTGTGGGTCCAGCGACAATGCTTCTCCTTTAGTGATGGAAAAGAACGGCGCATCGAAGTAGGCCGGATCCTCGGAGAGAAAATGCGCTCCTGGTTAAAGTCAACGAGACGTCACAACATGAATGAGCAGTCAATACGAACCAAGGACAGCATGAGTACCGCCATGCTCAGAATCTGGATGATAATGGCCGGGTCCGAGGCGGTCTTCCGGAAAAGGCGTGTGAGCATTCCTTCCGTTCACAAGGAATTTCCAGAGCTCTTCGGAACTTGTGCAGTCTTGAGGGAAACGAGTGGCAAGTCCCACAATCGCGATCGCGTCGGCTTCTACTGCGCTCTCCATATCGTTTGCGTCCATTGTAGGATGTGGACATGCACAATTCAGGCTTCTTTCCGAATTGTGCATGTCCACCAAGGCCATGATGTCTTCACCAACGCAGTCAGTTGACTTCACACGCTATTGTCATGGTGCCCCATTGGGCAATTCCTCGTGACCATGCATGGACACCATGTCGAGACTATCACAAGCGCCGCCCTAGTAGCCCCAGAATTTCGGTCCCGGCATCTTGCCAGAAGGCCTTTGCCAGGGATCCCAATTTCATACCGTGCTTCATCACGAACACAGTTACGAGCTCATGCCCACGGAGGCATTGGACATGCATCGAGCACCAAGCGCACAAGCACATCAGACATGCTGAATTCTGGCACAGGTACTCAGGGTCTGCGTGCCTTGGGATCGTGGCTTGAGGTGCCGGCTGCAGTATCAAGGATTGCCAGAATATACTGGACCATGTACGCAGGGGTCGACAATGCGCAAGAGAACTGATCCCAGGACCTTGAATGGCCGGCGTATGATCAGCACATCGGAGGGATCACCGGCTACTGTAGAAGTGTATTGCACGAGGTGCACAGCGCACGTGCAGGGCACTTCTAATCCTTGTCCGCAGGTTAATGACAGGACTACGAGGCAGTTGGCCGATCCACCTCTTGACGCCCACCACCGTGATCCCTCCGATGTGCTGGGACGCTGCATCATGCCCATCAAAGCAGATTTTGACGAGGCCCGATCCTCGTATTCGCTGATGTTCACCTCCGAGGCCACTTTCGGACAGCACTTGTCCCGATGAGAGAGGTGTCAGCTGTGTCCATCATCCGTCACCCATGGCTACAAAGTTCCGAGCCCAGCTGGAACCGTTGAATGCTGAGGCTGACTGCAAGACTGAAGAAAATCTTCGAAAAGACACATGGCGGACTTCGTCCCGCAATGCCATGACCGCAGGCGCTGACTGATTCGGCCTTGAATTGCAATATCTGCCGGAAAAGCTAGCATCGCTTTCAGGTTGATCATCCTGCCAAGTGTTGCGAACCTGACGGGCACGTTCTTCAAAACCAAGCAACCACTGTCGGACACGCTTGAGTATGGGCCATCTTAATGAAACTTTCCGCGCATTATGGTCCAGCTCATTGGTGTTGGCATTTTCGCTGGCGGTTGCGATTCTCCTCGCCTGTTTCCTTCGATCATGGCGAAGCGAGACCGATAATAAAAGACTGTCACCGCCGCTTGCACCATATACGATACCTCACTTGCAGCATCTACCTGCTTTTCTCTGGAATCCGGGAGAATTATATCGTTCGATGCAAGCCAGATACCTAGGACCATTCACGCTGTTGTTGAACAACACGAAGTTCCATGTCTTTCAGGAGTCGTCCACCGTCGACTACGTCTTGAGCCACTCACGAACCTTTACCTTTGGTCCAGTTCTGGCCAGTATGATGGAGAACGGCTTGTCATTGCCAACAGAGGATATGCCCAGGTTTCTTCCGCCAGCGGACTCAAAAGCAGAGGATTCGTCCAGATCTCGGTCGTTCATGACCATGAACCACAACATTTGGTCCAAGTATCTCTCGGGTGAGCCGCTGGACAAGATAATGGCCATCTACACACGCAACTTCAACAACATCTTGGAGCAGCACCTGGATCTGAAGAGTTCTGAGTGGCAGGATGTGAATCTTCACGAGCTCATCACACGGCTGATATTCGAAACTTCTGTGCTTACATTCTTTGGCTCACGAATCAAGGAGATATGGGGCGACAGTATGTGGGATGACTGGAAACTGTATGATGAGGCAATGTACATCGGGGTGCGGACGAAGCTGCCCTTCAAGCTACAGCCGCGCGTACACTTTGCGTTCAACCGGATGATGTCGGCATTCGAACAATGGATCACTTCCGGTAGCATCAAATGGCCGGACACCGATGTGGTCCGTAACGACGAGTGGGGAGTCCGTCTGAATTGGGAGCGCGACAGGCTTGCGGTAGAGCATGGGTTTTCTCTGCGTGGTCGTGCTTGTCTGCAAGCAAGCTTCTTATATGTGTGAGTGGGCTACTTGTCGGCTTGGATATGCGGAAACTGACTTGACCCAGGATGTTGACGAATGCACCGCCTTTGGCTACTTGGTTTGCGTTTTGTGCAGCTCGTACTCGGGAATCGTTGGACAGATACCGGGCTGCTGCCACGGCTTACATACGGCCTCCTATGGACAGCGGCGAGCTTGTTCTTGATATCGTTGGTCTGAAGAGCCATGCATATATTCAAGGTCTCTGGAAGGAGGCTCTGAGACTAGGAATGGCCAATGCGGTCGCCAGGGTGGTAACAAAGGATGCGAAGCTTGAAGGGTTTGAAATCCGTCAAGGAAGCGTCCTCTTGATGCCTGCACAGCTCATGCACATGGACGAAAGGACATTCCCAAGCCCTCAAGAAATGAAGCCCGAACGATGGATGATTAACGACGAGAATACACTGTTACTGCAGAACAAAAGACTGCGAGCATTCGGCGGGGGTAAATCCTTGTGTTCGGGCAGATTTGTCGCCGAGCATGAAGTTGTTGGCGTGGTCTCGCAACTCCTGCTTCGCTTCGATGTTGACTTCGACGATCGATCACAAAAGTGGGAGTTCAACCCACGCAGCCATGGAGCGATGAAGCCAAAGCATGCTGTACGTTGTAGGATGCGGCCACGGCAGACATAGTGCCGACGTGGGTTGGCGTGCCTTTGCAGGGATTGTGTAACAAGCTAGGATCACGATCGAACTGGGTCTAACATATGTTTATCGAGCTCCTCGCGCTCCGGCTCGTGACCTTTGTCTCTCTGTTCTCTTCCCGACGATATTGTCCTGGATTCCGCTCAGCATGTGGGTGCTCGCCATTGTGATTCTGCTCGCTCTATCCTTCTTGAGCTACAAGGCCCAGCATACTTTCTCCCACAATAATGGATTCTTCGGGCATTTCGGAAATGCAATCATCAAGAATCATACGCCAGGTGGAAGACCGCTTCGCCCACTGACGACCAACGGACGAATTCCCGGGCTCGACATTCAACTTAAAGCGGTCGCTGTGTATCTTCTGGTATTCCTCGAAGATTTCAAACGACCCGACTGCGTGATCGTCGGTATCTCATTCTTCTCATCGTTCGGAGCTTACTGGATGCTGGTCGTCCTTGAGAGCTTGAGGAACTATAGCAAAGACCGATTCATGTCATGGTAGATCTTCGCCACGAAGGACGCAACCAGCTCTGCGTACTGACCAGATTGTAGGATCGCAATTCCAGGTGTGCTGATCTTCAACCATGCAATGGCGGTTGTCAGCCCATTGTATCTCGCTGTCAGAATCGCCGTTTCTGTGCCTGCAACTACTGCTGGAGATCTGGTGGTCGATGCTGCAGACCTCAAATCTCTTCCATGGAGCTTTGTTCTGGGCTTTATACTGCCGTTGACTGCTATGGCGCTACCTGGTTTTGTTGTCTGCGGCTTCAGCACTAAGCATACCATCGCAGCCTGGTATCAGCAATGGAACCTATACATCTACGGATTCCACATATTGCTGGCTTTCTGGTGGCAGACGAACGATACTGGGCCAACGTCAGCAACGGCGACCATCCAGAACGTGGTCCCGGTGTATCGCCTTGCGTTTTCGCTGGTAGCAGTCTCTTTCTGGCTACCGGTCATCGCCTCTGTGCTTGCTACGGCCGTACCGTCTATCCTTGGGAAAGAGCTGTCCATGTATCTCCGACCTCGTCGGACACTGTTCGCACCAGCTCCTTGGAGCAAAGTCAAGTCCGCAGGCCTGCATGACGGAGCAACGTGGATCTTGGTCTGGGATCTATACAGTGGTGGCTTGTCGACTGTCGTGTGGGCGGCGACTGTTTACCATCAAGCTCGAATGGGCAGTGACTCGCTTGAGCCGCTATCTGCTCTCATTCGTAGGTGTGCTGGCTATGCAGTCTTGGGCGGCAACATGGGCTTGGCAACGGGGCTCTTCTGGGAGCGGGATCTTTTGTTGATGGGCACATAGGTCTTGATGTGTACTGCACAAAAGAGGACTGTTCCCGAAGGTATTGATACTTTTCGCTGCGCACGCAATTCCCATCTATTCAGCATGCTGGCCGCATCTGTTATGCGACAAGACGGTATAATCTGCCCTCCCATGGTCGTAGTCTTGCGGGATCACCCTCAGGACTCGTGCTCAACTCCAGCTCCCAGGTCTGCTGCTGCAAAGCGGAAGGAAGTGCAAGATCGACTTCGTCGTCAGAGAAGTTGCAAACAACCATCATCTGCTGCCTTTCGTCTGCTCGGCTGCTCTTCTGAAACGTGAAGACCTTCTCATTTTCACGGTCCAGCAAGCTGAAACGCCCGTGTATAAGCACTTCCGAATGCTGCTTCCTCAACCGAATTATGCCTTTCCAGAACTCCAACACACTTCCCACACGACCAACTTGATCAGCAGCATTGACCTCGACGTAATTCTCGTTGACACGGATCCAAGGCTCAGCGTCGCTGAAGCCAGCATGTTTCGCAGCGGACCATTGCACTGGTGTCCTGGCGTTATCGCGACCCCACAAGCGAGCGTTGTGAAGCCATTTCTCCAGTGATACAAAGTCTCCTGCTTCTTCAAACTCGCGCATACGGCGGACATCAGCCGGATCTCTCCAGTCGTGCTGAGCCCAGTGAATAGGGCTAGTCATGCCGATCTCCTCTCCTTGATAGATGAACATTGTTCCCGACAGAGTTCCGACCAGCAGGGCCATCAATTTTGCGGCCGCGTCTCTGTGTGGGCCATCTCCTGGTCCAAAACGAGAGACACTCCGTCCGTAATCGTGGTTTTCCAGAAACGCTGTTGTCCAGCCTCCGTCATCGATCAAGCTTTGCGATTTTCGAATGCAGTCCTTGATCACTGGCAATGCCATACGCTGGCGGTCGCAATTCGTGGAATTCGGATCTTCTCCGACCAGGAAGACATCCATCTCGAGGGTCATGTCCAGTTCTTGTGACTCGGGAGAGACGTACCTCAAACATTCGTCCCTGCTTGTCATCGGAAGTTCACCAATCAAAACGATATCGTGACCGAATGATGCGGTGATCTTCTGTCGAATTTCCTTCAACCATACATGGACGAGTGGACCATTCATGATGTACTTGGCTTCCATGGGCTGCAACTCTTCGCCGGAGTCATTGTCTGGAAAGCTCGGATCCTTCCAGTAGAAACCAACGATGTCCACTCGGAAGCCTGCGATCCCTCGCTTCAACCAAAATTCCACAGCACTCTCGTACACAGCTTGTCGCATCTCCGCGTTGTACCAATTCAGGTCCGGCTGCTCTCGTACGCAAAGATGGAAATAGTACTGGTCTCGTTCAGGAACGTATTCCCAAGCGCTACCACCACCGAATTGGGAGGCATTCGCCCAATTGTTGGGAGGACGCCGCGTTCCGTGAGCGTCGTACTTTGGATCCCGCCAGATATACCAGTCGCTGTACTTGTTCTGCTGTGACTTCTTGCTCTCGGTAAACCACGCATGTTGGCTACTGGTGTGGTTGATGACAAGATCCATGATGACTTTCATGCCGCGTTTGTTTGATTCCCGGATTAAATTGTCCACATCTTCCAGAGAGCCATATCGTTCATCGATAGCTTCGTAATTCGCGACATCGTACCCAAAGTCATGCTGAGGCGAGGCGTATACAGGAGATATCCAGATCAGATCAACTCCAAGGTCTTTGAGATGATCCAGCTTGCTGATGATTCCAGGAATGTCTCCCCATCCATCTGCGTTGCTGTCCTTGAATGAAGCTGGCCATATTTGATATCCAGTCGCGTTCTTCCACCATTTTTGCGTCATTGTAGTGAGTGCTCCTTGTACCTCTGGCTTGCTCGATACCACTTTGTGCTCCTCCTCGGGGCCATTATCAGACCGACATGCCACTCCCTCCATCTCGGCGGCCCATTTCTCGGAGGAATCGGGCAACCTCCGCATTAATCACACCTCAAGGCCGCATATCCCAGCAGGAAAGCCTGTCGACCTTCCAGGGCAGTGAGCGGAACGTCATTTGAGTCAAGTATAAGGTACGACCCGGTGCCTGTCGACACATTTTGCGGCCGAATCCGAAGCCATTCATTATCGCAGGGACAGTGCTTGCATTCCCTCGAATTTGACGGCAATTGACGGCAGACAATAAGGCTCACGCGAGATGTCAAAGCATAAGCTTTGTGGAGCAACTCTGGAGTATCCCGTGCCTCTGACGTGGCATGTGACCGGTTTCTTATTGAACGGACCAGAACACAAGAACGAGGGTCGACCTAGAGATCGGCCAGGAACAAGGGCGGACAGGCTAGAACTAGCGTGCAAGTTCGCTGGAACATCGGATCATCGTGCTGTCCAACGCTTGCCAGGCGGTGAGGCAAGCGATAATCCACTACGCACGTACTGTAGAGCAGTTTTGCAGTCTCAATGCATATCAGGGATGTTCCTCGTGCGCTCCTCGTATTTTCCTGCGCTAGTCGATCCTCCCCGGGGAAATCCCCAGACGTTGTCGCCTTCTTTCCCACAACTCACCCCGGACCCAGATCAGCGCAACGTGCAAGGATATCCTCGCTCTTGTATTGGAAGTCTCCGAGGACTTTTCCAGATTGTTCTCCTGTAGGGCCGTGCTCAAAGTCCGAGCCATGCCCAAATTAGACGATCGCTCGGGCACACCGATCAGGCTAGAGATCTCGAGATGGCCGATGTCACCCCAGAGGTAACGCATGATTCGCGTGCTGAAACCCGATCGTGATCGTGTAGAGCGCAGTGGGCCTTGATGTGGTCTTTAGTCCGTATAGATAGGAGAGGCGATCTTGGCAGCGTTTGCATGAGCTCTGTTCGTTCCCACAGCCCATCAGCGAAGACCTCCACAGAAAGTCCTTGCCGGCGTCTCGATTCTTCTCGCCCAGACATTGCCACGGTCTCGTCCTTGTTGGTGTTGTCGTTCGCAAGTATCACTGAAGCGAACAGCCGACATCATCCTGCTTCGAAGTCTTGCCATCCAGTCACGATGAAGATCCTTTGCCTCCATGGGCGAGGCTCGAACAATGAAGTATGAGACTCCAGCAATGTGCCCTTGAGTATGCCTTCTGACATCTCTCCTCCAGATCTTTCGGATGCAGACAGCGCCGATCCGCGCCGAGCTCGAAGACTTCGAATGGGTATTCGTACAGGGCACAGTCCGGCACACAGAAGGTGAGATTCCAAAGACTCCTCATATGCAAGTCCCTCAAAGTGGTACTGATAACGCTCCGTCCCAGGAAACTGGTCTCTCCACACATCCGCATTCTCCTCGCTCCCACTATACGCCTACTACAACCCCCTCGACCCACTCTCCGTGAACCAAACACATCGCGATCTGCTCCAAATCATCCAAGACGAGGGTCCCTTTGACGGCGTCCTGGCATACTCCGGCGGAGCGGGGCTCGCCGCTGAGATGCTCATTGCACAAGATCCTTTCGCTCTGGAGCCACTGTTCCGATTCGCGGTCTTCATCAACGGCGCCTCGCCATTACGGGTGTTCAAGCTCGCCGACGTGGAGCTCGCTCAGGGCGAAGCTGGCACATTCGATGCATCGCCATTGATCAATGAGGCGCAAGACATGTTCCTGCGGCCCAGTGCTCTCCGACATAAAGAGGGCGTCAGTGAAGAGGACTTGGTGGATCAGGCCGCGCTCCTGGCGACGGTGCAAAAGTTCGAAGGCAAAGTGCTGGCGGACGGGACGCCATTCTTGAGCGATGGCGAACACGGACTGTGCAGGTGGGATAGATCAGATCCCAATGAGCCAGCATTGATCGATATACCCACTCTGCACATTCGAAGCCCAGCCGAGGACGTGACGGATCCTCACCACGGATTGCATCTGCTCAGTCTTTGCGACAAGTCCGAGGTGCGCGAGATCCAGCATGAGTTTGGCCATGATTTTCCGAGAGGGCGCTGTTTGATGAAGCAGATTGCGAGTGAGATCCGGAATGTGGCGGAGCAAAGTTCGGGGTTGTGATTCAGGTGCCAAGCGATACCTCTTCAGCGCGTCAGCAACGAGCATGTCTTCCATTACAGCATAGTTCCGGGGTATCATTCGCAGTCGCAGTAGCAGTAGAGTAGAAAGAGATCAAGTCTTTTCAGAACAACTATGCAGTACATCAACCACTCCCTGTGATACCGGTGGGCGGCGAAGGCGATGAGTTGTAAAGATCTCGATATCAAGAAACGGGGTATATGATATCTACAAACCACTCCCATCATGCGTACATGCACCCCATTCCAGTTCGTCCATCATTCCATCCATCAGGAACATGTGCGCATTCATATCATCCCGAAGAGCAAGAAGCCAGCGTAACGCAAAAGTGCACATTATTCCGTAGCCGTAAAAGGCGTTTGTCCCAGTCCGCAAACATGATCAACCCTAATTCCCTGTCATGAGCCGCGAGGCTCTGTCCGCCGCGGTCGGCGTGGGCAAATCGTCCTCAACCTCGTTCGCGTCCCGATTTGACGAGGACGGCTTGGGTCCCTCTGCAGTCGACGGTCTCTGGTCGTCGTCATCGTCCGATTGCAACCCTCTCCTCCAGTCCGCCAGACTGCTGCTTGCTCCGCCGGGCGCGTTTGATCGACTCGGCGCGGCTCCCTTAGCAGGCGAGGCTGTGCCCGAGTGACCGTCAAAGTCGTAACGATCGGATAAGCGGTAGTTCTTGTTCGTAGTTTCCCAGTGTGATCGAAGGGCATCAAGTTCGCTGGCGAGGGAGTCGAGGGCGAGAGAATTACGGGCGTCAGAGCCCGCGATGGAGGAGGCTGCGTTGGAGGTCTCGCGGCTGTGACTGAAGTTGCCTGCGGATGCCTTCACTGGCGTCTCAGCCTCGGAGGCCTCGCTGATGCTTTCCGGACGAGGTCGGAAGGGAGATGCGCCGGCACCGTTGAGCGTGGGTGTGCCCATATCGGTGAGCCGAGATTGCCGGCGGTAATTGTCGACGGAGGACTCGACTTGATCGAGGAGGAGCTGGACTTTATTCTCCGCGTCTCTGGCTCGGGCCTCGAGGGCGGAGTTCTCCTTCTGAAGACGCTCAATGTCGGAGCGGGAGGAGGTGAAGGAGGTTTGGAGAGCGGTAAGGTCGGACTGAGCATTGGAGTGGGAGTTCCTCGCAGTTTGCAGCTCGGATTGAAGTGTTGTGAGTTTGGTTTCCAGGTCGTTGACGGATGTCTGCATCTTGGTCTGCACTTCCGACACTTCCTGCTGGAGCTTCGCCCTCTCCGACTCCCAGTTCGCAGAGCCTGAAGAATCGGGCGTGTTGCGCTTGCTTTGCGCGGATTCTTCCATTGCTTGGTCGAGTTTTCTCTTGAGTTCTCCGTTATCGTTCTTAACGCGCTGGAGCTCTTGCTTCATCTTCGACAACATCTTCTCTGTACCTCGAAGATATTTCACTGCGGCTTGGTGGTCGTTGTCCAGAGCCGTGAGTTTCTCCTCGTACTCCCGCTTCATCTTCTCACCCTGCTCCGAGACTTCTTCATACTTCTCTCGGAGTTCTTCCTGTCCTTTCGTAGTGGTCTCTAGTTGCTGCTCCAACTCGCGCACGCGGTGCAAGTCCGGCGTGCTGAAGCGGGCGCTGCTAGGAGAGTCAATACCACGCGAACGACGCGCCTCATTGATATTGACGCCACGCTCGCCAAGGATGTCCTTTAGGGAGGCATGTTGCACTGAAAGCGCGTTAGTCTCCAGCATGTGACGTTCCAATCTCTGCTCGAGGCCGGCTTTCTCGGTGGCGAGTCCCTGATTCTCCTTCATTGTAGCTTGCAGCTGTTTGCGAATGTTCAGACCCTCGCGACTAGCCTGTTCTTGATAGGTCTCCAGACCAGCGATGCGCTCTTCCGCGCGGCGGAGCTTCTCGGATGCGGCGTCGGCAGCGGCTTGATTTTGGCGAACCATGGCGTTGGCGGCTTCGACCTGCTGCGTGAGAATATTGATGCGCTCGTTGTCTGAATTGCCGACATCAACGCTGCGTTCGGGGATTTTGCCAAATCCTGCCAAAACAACCGAACGATGAGTTCGGGCTTCCTCGGAATGCTTCTGCGCCAGCTCCTCGGCGTCCTTTAGACGAGTAGTCGCATGCTGGAGCTCGCTGGCCTGAGCCTCCTTTTGAGATCGCAACTCCTGCAACTCACGGTGAAGATTATCACGCTGACTGCGTTCTTCTGCAAGCTTCTGCTCCAGCAAATCGGCCTTCTCAGATGATGCCGTGACTGCTTCTCGCAATGAGGCCAGTATAGACACGTGGTTGCTGCTGTCTGTAGTTGCGCCATCGAGCTGTCTGCTCAACTCCTCCTTGTCGACCGAAAGCATCCTGTGCTGAGTCAGAATCTCAGCGTGACTGGCAGATGCCTCGCGAGCCTGCCTCTGCGATTCGTGCAGTTCGGAACGCAAGCTTTCGATCTCGGAAGTGTGCTCTTGTCGGTAAGCATCGAGCTCCGACGCACGCTTCTGCGCAGCACTTGCAGTGTCCTCGGCGAGCTCACGCGCCTTGCTCTCAGCTTCAAGCTCTTTCTCAAGCGCTCCAATCCGACCTTTGAGCTCATTCTGAGTTTGAAGTGATGCGACTAGGCGTTTGCTCATATCTTCGCCGCGTTCGCTTCTGTTGTCGCCGTCGATCGACTGTGTGCCCTGGCTAGCCAGCCTTGCTTTTGCAAACACAGCTTCATTGATAGCAGCGTCTCGCTCCTTTTCTGTCTCTGCAATTCGGGTGGCGGCGCTCCTACTCTGCTCGTCGATGGTCTCTTGTACTTTTGCAAGTTCAGCGCGCATTTTGAGAAGAGCCTCAACAAGCGGCCGATCTGCGTCACTGAAGCTCTCGGTAGAGCGTTCATCGACTGAAGGCGAGTCCGGCGCGCGAGATTGATATCCGGACTTGCGTGCGAGAGCAAGCTCCGATGCATACCAAGCATTGCGCTGCTTGACTTGCTCCAATTCTCTAATGAGGCCATCGTTTTGCTGTGCGAATGCAGGCGAGGATCCAAGACCCGAGTCCTGTGGTCTTTCGGGCTCTTCCGAGATCTTTCTCACTCTGGACACTGGGTCAACATTCTCGACTGGCTGCCGTGATCCCAATTCAGTGCCGGCCAACTCCGATGGCTGCGTCTGTGTGCGCGAGCTGTTGTCCTGGCTGGGCTGATATGTCGCGGGTTGTGATCTTGATTGCGGCTCTGAATGCGGCTCTTGGAAAGGCTGACCCTGGCGGGCACCGAAGGGTGGTGACATTGTTGACTTTCCAGCCTGAGGAGCAACGACACCATTGACAGCCTGTGATGCAGCACCGTTGTTCGCGTCGTTGGCTCGCGGTCGGTCGTTCTCGGGACTGAGCGCTCGGTCAGAAGTCCTGCTTGTGAGCTGTCTGTTGTCTCCTGGCGCTCCGTTCGCTCTCGACTGCAGAGGAGCCTGCGGCGGAGGACCTGTCGGCGGTGGAATCTGGTTGGCGGCGCGCGGAAGTCGTGTGGCCATATCGGGAGAGCGTATTCTGCCTTCTGCGCCACTGGGAGCTCGTTCCCGTTCCATGAGCTCCTTTGCAGGAGTTCCACGACCTTGACCGATCGAAGGACTGGGCCGCTCGCCGCTGGGACGACGAACATCCTGGATCCGCTCGTTGTTGGGAGTCTGGGTGGTCGAGTCTGGAGGATATCGAATTTTACTCGTATCCAGAAAGTATGCCATACCAAGTTCCACAGGGTCTCTCGGCGCGCTGCTCGGCTCTCCCGCGAGAACGACAATTGACTTGCCGACGGTCGTCATGCTGTGACCAGATCTCGGACTGGGACTTGGTCCCATGTTCTGGAACGTGTACCACCTCCGCGAAGAGATCCTGAAAGCTGCGAGGTCGCCAAGATCGTTGCCCTCTTCTGTGCGGCCACCAAAGACGTACATGACATCGCCGACCAAGGCAGCAGCATGACCTTCTCGAGGAGACGGAATGTATCCGATGCATTCGAGCTGCGTCCAGGAATTTGACTGTGGGGAATACGACCAGACATCGTTGAACCACTGCACGCCGTCCGTACCTCCGAAGAGGTAGAGTTTGTCTCCGTATGTGATCATTGTGTGATTTGTGCGTGCCGGTGGGATCTGGCCGTGTGGTGGACCTCCGTCGATTGTGTTTTGTATCAGAATCTCCCACCTGTTCGTCGCCTGCTGCAATGCATTGAGATCGAATGCGACCAGGTCGTTGAAGAAGTAGCCCTCGACTTGTCCTCCGAATATGTAGATTTTGCTTCCGAGAATATTCAGTGTGTGACCGTATCGTCCTGGAGGCCGCGGACCGGCTGGTAGTGCTCGAGACCATTGTTTTGTAGCTGCTTCATGTTAGCATTGGAGGAATCCTGTCTATGCCACATTCAACCCACATGTATTGAGCAGGTAGAGTGTGTCGTCAAGCATGTCGCCTTCATCCATCTTGGTGTCTCCGCCGAACACGATGTATGCATTTCCCACGAGCAAGCTTGCATGTCCAACTCTTGGTCCGGGCCCTTCACTCGTGGTTGCGACTGGATAGCAGCTCATCTGCTGAGTACCAGCTTCGACCATCCAGAGATCTCCTTTGACAGTGCTACCATTAATCAGCCCTCCCATCAGATATACTGAACCATCCTTGCTGGCACTGCCATTGACCGCCGCGCCGTATCGCGGGAACGGATTGACGTGTGTGACAGTGAAGTTCAGGCGGCGCTGCGACCATGGGTATGGCGAATTATCGGTGGACGGTCGTAATTGTTGTTGCATAGGGAGTCTCTGCACCTAGATGTATGTCAGCTTGACTCTCGCGTTCGTGTCTGCTGTTATTGCTCCTACCACATCGCGACTTGTCTCTCTGCTTCGATTCCGCAGCGACTTTTGCTCAGGACTTGCTCGGGCGCGCGGTCCTTCCTCTCTCATGTTCGCGACTCGATCCTCGGCCTGGCGAGACCCAGATCGGTCACCAGAAATCGAATTTATGCTGTTGTTGACGCTCTGCCCAGGCGTGGGAGAGCCTGGTTTCGCGCCATTGAGTGTAGGTATCTGGCTCAGCGCCTCTTTACCATCTGATGAGTGAATGTTTCGTGTCGCAGGCGGAGCTGGTGCTGGTGCTGGTGCTGGCGTAGGCTGAGCGGGTGCGCCTTTCTTCGAGGACTTGAAGAGAAAGGACATGGCGGAGGGTCGAGTGGAAGCCGGAATCAATCACGAGCTTCTGAAGGCGCAATGACCGACTCAGGCGAAAGTGAGACAATCAATCATGCCAAAACCATTCAGGCCAGTGTTCGTGGTATTGCAGAGGAAAGTTGAATGAGGAGCGTGCGTCGCGCTGTGCTGAAGGAGGTCGGGAACTGGGTCGTCGGGAAAGGCGGAGGAGGCAGGACAGGTTCGCCGACGCGATCAAAAAACGTCGCCGACGTCTCAATTGGAAATGATGATTAATAAGATCGTGGTCTTCGTCAAGGTCGATGCTTTGGACCTGGTATTTTATCGTGAGGAGAAACCCAAATGTCCGCGCCGAGGGAGACCAGACAAGGCCCAAAAGGAAGGGTTAGAACTTAGGGGGCAGGACTAGCGTCAACGAAGCGGCCCGCTGATGATCTGCTGCTTTCTCCGAAGAATCGTTGGCAGATTTGAACGTCGTTTCTCTTCAGAACATAGGCACTTTGCAATCATTATTGACCTTCTCCTTGCAACATCAACTTCAGTCGCAGCGCCCTTCTCGTCACGGTATCGTCCTGAGACCAGCAAAACCCGACGTCTCTCCAACGTGGTCGCCGAGAGATGAATACGGTCTGAAACGTGATCGACGCAGCTACTTGTGTACGGTCGTACAGCCCCCGAACTTGAAGTGAGAGAGCTCCCGAAGCCAACTTGATACGTCCAAAAATGGCATCAAGTGGTCCGTCTCTGTTTCAGCACTTCGAACGAGCAGCCGCAGTTCATTCGGCCGCTTGCTAGGCTCGTGCTGACCACATGGAACCATCTACGAAGCAGCCTTACGATATCATGCTGGAAAACCCACGATGTGCTGAGTCGAGCAAGGCAGGACCATAGATAACCCAGGCCGAGATATCAATAAGAGAGCATTGTGCAGCTCGCCGAGATGTGGTTAGTTCCAGGAAGCGGAAGAGTCTTCATACAGGCCTGACTTTTGGGCTCGCTTTCTCTCAGCAGCGATCCGGCCCATTGCAGCTTGAAGTGCGGCAAACGATTTCGCAGCACATGGACTGCGTCACAGGGTGTTGGTTCGTGAACATGTATATTTATCTCACTGCCGTGTGATGGAGTGGCATCGAAACAAGTCGGTCTGGGACGTCAACATCAACGTTGGACGAAGCTCAGCAGCAGCTCAAAGACGACGTCCTTGAGTTTCGCGGTTTTCGTAGCTCGTGCCTGCACGATACCATAGAGAGAAGCCAATGTCACCATTCTCATATACGCGAATTATTCTTCATGATTCCGTAACGCCCCGTCCCTTGGTATATGGAAGAATGTCGTCTCCATCACCCCACGAAATCGAAGAGTCCACTCCGCAGAATAAGGTTCTTCTAGCGCCAATCTTATCCGCGCTCGGCAGCGGCATGGCAGACCCGCATGGACACCAACATGACGAGCGACGACAACGCCGACAATACTATAACCACCACCCCACCTTGCACGCTCGAGGTCGTCCTCATGCGCTCGCCTCTGGACGAACGAGGACCATGACACGCGCTGCCAGTAGCGGCCTGTCACCTGGACATGGAGGAAAGAGCTCGGCAGAACGGCTCGCCGATGTCAACCACATGGACATCCGACCTACGAAGCTCAATAACAGCTTCGGTCTGAACGGGTACCATTCACAGACAGCAGCTTCGTCGCCCAATGGACACTACCAGGATGACAGCGGGTCCGAGGAGGAGGAGGAAGGCCTTCAAATGCGGACAGCCAATGGAAGTAGACCCACGATCACTAGGCCCATGCTGTCACGCGCCACGAGTGAGAGTGCATCCGGCATGCGACTTCGACCGACGAAAGAGGACGTGCGAAGATTGGGCAAGAAGAAGAAAGAGTTGAACATGCGGCACGGCTGGGAAGCTCAACTTTCGAACGAAGAGGTCACACGCAGCTTGAGCGAGAACTTCTTCATGTACTATGAGGAAAGGCGACATGAGACTGCTGGGAATCTGCCGCCAGGATATGATCCGGCGAGTGTGCTGACCGAGTGGCGCATGAAAGATCGTCTGAAGACTGTCTCGGCACTGCTCGCAGTCTGTCTGAATGTCGGAGTTGACCCTCCGGATGTGATCAAGACCAACCCTTGTGCTCGTCTGGAGTGCTGGGTCGATCCTGTTCCGCCGGACAGCACGAATCAGAGCTCGAACAATACAAACGCACAAATCGGGAAGAATCTACAGTCACAATACGAGAACTTGTCACTGCGGACGCGGTACAAGGTCATTCTGGATCCCACGATAGAGGAGCTGAAGAAGTACACCACACAACTTCGGCGGACGGCACATGCAGAGCGGCTACTGTTTCACTACAATGGTCATGGTGTGCCGAAGCCGACACAAAGTGGAGAGGTCTGGTGCTTCAACAGAAGCTACACACAATACATTCCCATCAGTCTATACGATCTCCAAGAGTGGGTAGGTGCTCCAGGACTTTGGGTGTGGGATTGCAGTGCAGCAGGCGGTATCATTCAAGGTTTCCTGGAAGCGGCACAGAAACACAATCTGAGCCAGCAGGAAGCTCTGCAAAAAGACCCGAACCGCGCTCAACAGCAGGCCATTACAAAGTGGGAAGACTGCATACATCTCGCGGCTTGTCGAGAGAATGAAGTGCTCCCCACGAATCCCGACCTCCCGGCAGATCTTTTCACTTCTTGCCTCACCACTCCAATCATGATGGCGGTGCGGTTCTTCATCCTTCAAAATCCATTGACTTCCACATCGGGTGTCAGTCTCGCCCAGGCACGAAACATTCCAGGCAAAGTCAGTGAGCGTAGAACGCCGTTGGGCGAACTGAATTGGATCTTCACGGCGATCACGGATACGATCGCGTGGAATATGCTTCCCAAGCCTCTCTTCAAGAAACTCTTCCGGCAAGACTTGATGGTGGCTGCATTGTTCCGAAACTTCCTTCTAGCACAAAGAGTGATGCGAATGTACCACTGCCATCCGCTGTCATATCCTGCCATCCCCAATACGTACGATCATCCACTGTGGAAGAGCTGGGATCTGGCTGTGGAGATGATTCTTTCTCAGCTCCCGAGGCTGATCGAACAGCAGAAGGCGAACGATGCGGCTGTTGAGAGCGTGCCCAATCCTCCCCAAGCTCCACCACAACAGGCGCCACCAGAGCTTGAGTACCAACATTCGGACTTCTTCGCCGATCAACTGTCAGCGTTTGAAGTGTACCTCACTTCTGCTCCGAGCAATCCTGGCGCAGCAGGGTATGCCAAACCGCCAGAGCAATTGCCGATCGTCCTGCAAGTGCTACTTTCGCAAGTTCACCGGCTGAGAGCACTCATTCTGTTGTCTAAGTTCCTGGATCTTGGCCCATGGGCGGTCAGTCTTGCTCTCAGCATTGGAATCTTCCCCTACGTGTTGAAGCTTTTGCAGTCTCAAGCTCTCGAACTCAAGGCTCCCATGGTGTTCATTTGGTCGAGGATCCTTGCGGTGGACTCAAGCTGCCAGACTGATCTGCTCAAGGACCATGGCTTTGCTTACTTTACGAACATTCTCGTCTCTACCAATGGCATTCCCATGGGCAATGTTGCTGAACATCGAGCAATGTGCACTTTCATCATCGCAATCTTCTGCAAGGACATGAACGCTGCGAAAATGGCTGTTCTCGACAGTAATCCAGAAGTCATCGATTGTTGCCTGCGGCACCTCCACGACATGGAAAATCCACTGTTGCGGCAGTTCAGCTTGCTTTGCTTAAGTCACATGGTGCGAGACTGCTCGCCCGTGAAGGATCAATTTCTCGCTCAGAATGGTGGGAGTCGCATCGCAGATCGTAGTCACGACCCTGTAGCAGAGGTCCGGGTGGCCTGCTTGAACGCCTTGACTAGCTTTATCGCTACGGGTGATTCTGCTGATGTGTGGGTTGAGCATGGAGAGGAACTGCTTGTACGACGACAAGAGGAGCATCTGATTGGCGTCGTCATCACAATGGGAATGGACGGCTCCATCATGGTGCGAAGAGAATTGACGGTGCTGTATTCAGAGTTTGTGCTGAAGTACATGCCTCGCTTTCTTACCGCTGCGTGGGAGCAGCTTCTTGAAGAACAGGACAAGAAGCGTGGTCAAGAGCAGAACGCCGATGATTTCGTTGCGATGCAGGCAATCGAAGGGTCAAATGATCTTCAAATGATCAACGGCACCAGAGCAGCCATATCGCATAATCGTAGTGCGTCTGCTGCCCTGCCACGATCCACAAAACAGAGCACGAGAGCTGAAACATCTCGCGGGACTGTATACCGCGCTGTGTGGCGTCAATTGATGAGCCTTTCAGCAGACCCGCATCCAGAAATCTCGAAGAACGCCGGTGCCATCGTCGATAATGTGCTCAATGCGGTCCTCGAGTCTCCGCTAGGCACCCACGCCGAGGCAATACTCGACAGCTTACTATCACAGGAGCCGATTGTCGACATCATCCTCCCTGCAACCACACCGACTGCATCGGAAGCACTGACAAAGACGAAGTCCAACGACACGCGGCCAGAAACACCTCCTAGTCCTGCGCCATCTTCGGCTTCAAGACCCGATGGCTATTTTGCCCTTTCGCGCACTGCCAGTGTCGCTGCTGCGATGAAGAATCTCATCGGATGGGGTCCAAAGACACCAGGCGAGCCATCGTCCCCTGGCTCACCTACACACACTCGTCGAAATTCCGCAGCTACACCCTATCGATCACGACCGCTTACGCCATACGACGCTGCACTGCTGCCACCGGACGCTCTTGATAATATTACAGGGCGTCCGCCGCATCAGCCGCCCGCGAACGTCCCTCCAACACCATTCTTCAAGAAACGCGAGAAGAATATTCTTCCTGATCTGCCGTTGAAATCCGAGTTCTTCGAATGGGCCTCTTCCCACTTCCGCGAAGTCCAGATGCGACCGAATGAAGCTGACGAGCCAGGATCGAAAGACTACAATGAGCGACTATGGCGGCGGAACCGTAACGACAAGATCATTGCCTCAACACAACCATTGAAGGAAGCTGCCGGTAGCACGCCTTGGGATAAACCGTGCGGCTACTTCGGCATCGGCGCTGCTCCTGTGAAGATGGTCTTCCACCAATTCGAAAACCACCTCGTCACATCCGACGATCGGGACTCCATTGCCGTCTGGGACTGGTCAGCAGAACGTCAACTCCACCGCTTCTCCAATGCCAATCCTCGCGGCTCCCGTGTGACGGAAGTCCGCTTCATCAACGAAGATGACACAGCCATGCTCATGATCGGATCTTCGGATGGTGTCATCAAGATCTACCGCAACTACGAGTCACCTGAACACTGCCATCATGTTGCTTCCTTTCGCGCTCTCTCCGATCTTGTTCCTTCGGACAAAGGCGGATCCGGCCTCGTATTCGACTGGCAACAAGGGCAAGGCAAGGCTCTTGTGGCCGGCGACGACCGCGTCGTTCGCGTCTGGGGCGTCGGAACCGAGCTCGCTATCCGCGACATTGGCACAAGGTCTTCCGCGTGCATCACCTCCCTCACCTCCGACCAAGTCGAAGGCAACATTTTCGTCGCCGGCTTCGGCAATGGTAGCGTCAAAGCTTACGACCAACGCTGCGAGGATAAAGATACCCTCGTCCGCGGCTGGAACGAGCACAAATCATGGATCGTCGGTGTGCATCTCCAGCGTGGAGGTATGCGTGAACTCATCTCCGCTGACTCGAGCGGTCACATTCGCCTCTGGGACTTGCGCTATCCTGGCGCCGTGGCTGCCATCAACCCTCCTCCCTCTCGACAGGAGCCGCGCAGTCTGCGAACTTTGAGCGTTCACGAACATGCGCCTGTGTTTGCAACGGGAGGCAAGGATCATACGATTAGAGTGTACAACACGGACCTCAAACCACTCAGCACGTTTGAGCCGTATATGAGTTATCTGCGGGTTGGCTTGAGCGGTGCGCCGAGGAATGCGCCGATCACGGCGACGGCGTTCCATCCGCACCGTATGATGTTGGCTTGTGGGGCGGTGAATGATGGGCATGTGAATTTGTTCAAGTGTGATGTTGAGGCGGAGGAGAGGGGTGTGTTGAGTAGTAATGTGGATGGCGGGCAGGGGGTTGTGCAAGAGTGGAGGGGTTGATTGTTGTATTGGAAGTGCTACATTGCTAGAGGGCATTTTCAAGAAGAGGTTGGGTGTGGACTGCATGGATTGGCGTTGATACTGCTTTGTGTGGGGGATGGAAGCGCGAGTGTCTGTTTGGCCGCGCTCTCGGCGGTCGTGGCTGGTCTGTACTAATGAGTGTGATAGATTCTGCCAATGCATTGACGATCAGCTACATATGTATATGAATGAATGGTATGGCTCGTCGTTGCTTTGACATTGGCATCTTCCTCGATCCTCGTCCTCCTCGGCTTCGTGGAGGGAACTGTTCGTCTCTACGCATTGGACTTTCGCGGCATCTCCTCCCGACGATTGCACTCGTCTCGGAAGATGACACAGCAGCAAGCGATCGATCAATGCATCAAGTCATACATCAATGCCGCAACGGTGACTGGCTTGAAGAACAAAGCCGAGAGAGGAACAATGGCTAGCAGCGGGCTTGGCATTTCGATCGCGTCCTATACGTGCATTTAGGCGGATTCACTCATTTCTCAATTCTAACTTCTTGCAGCGGCGATACGCGAGAAGGCAACAGCTTCCTCTACATGCCGAAAGGCGTTTGTAATACTGCCGACGCTTTCGAGAAGTTGCCGACTTTATAAGAGATGCTGTCTTTCTTCGTCGCCGTCGCTGTTGCCGTCGCTATCGCTGTCGAGAAGCGATATTTCTTAGTACGATCGAGGTATATTCTATACTGCCTGCCTCTCTCTCTGTCTGTCTATCTTTCGCTTTCTCTCGCCGCCGATAGTCTTTTAGAAAGTAAACTATCTTATGCGACTCTATATAGCGACGCTATCGTCTTAACCGATGCGCCCTCTATTCGGAGTCGGCTATCGTATCGAGAAGTAGAGGTAAAGCCTCCTAGGTACCTTATAGAAGGGAATTGCTTACTCGTATATATACGAACTCCGACGTATCGTCGAGGTGCGCGACAGCGACGGTAACGGCGAAGTAAAGAGCAACATAATGCTACGCGATATCTAAGCACGTAGGGCATTTCCTAGCTATGTCTTAAAGACAATAGAAGCCCGAAGAACATAGACACCGAGTCGCAGCTTATATGCTATTCGAGCTCGAAGTTGAAAATGAGTGAATCCGCCTAAATGCACGTATAGGACGCGATCTTTCTCGCTGGATTTCTACTGGCTGAAGCTGTCCTTTCGACTTCACGTTCAAACAACATCTGCAACAGGCGCGGGTCAGGGCAAGAAATTCGGACGGCGGCGGCCAGGTACCTTATATGCTGTGCTCATCTCGCCCCTCTCCGCATTGGCCTTGGACAGTTCTTGAGCCGAGATGATGACATCGCTTCTCTCCTCACGTGTCGCGGCTTACCGCACAACAAAGCATTCCATAAAGCCATGGAGGCTCGCATCCACGGTATAGTTCTTTTCTTCTCTTGCCCTTCTCTCTGCTCGCTTGCTGCCTCGACATCACCATGTCTCTCCAATACCTGGCAAGCAACCTCTCTCTCAACCTGCTAGCTCTTCTGCCATTTGGACTTGCCATCTATGCATTCGGCCTTGCAGTCTACCGCATCTGGTTCCATCCTCTCGCGAAGTATCCTGGACCACTTCTCGCGAAGATTACCGACCTCCACAGCACATATCATGCCCTCAAAGGCGACCGACATCTGGAGTTCTGGCGAAACCATGAGAAGTATGGACCAGTCTATCGATTTGGCCCGAATTCCGTCTCCTTCAACTCGAACACAGCATTGAAGGAGATTTACGGCTTCAAATCGAATGTCCAGAAGGCTGAGTTCTATCAGGCCTTTTGGGCATCGAAGGATGCATTTTCGACGCACTCTTCCATCGACAAGGCTGTCCACGCCCGCAAGCGACGAGTGTTGAGCCAAGCTTTCTCCGACGGAGCGATCAAGTCCATGGAGAATCACATCCTCGCCCACATTCGACAATTCTGCGCGAACCTCGCCGGGAATGCCGAATCCTCCACGCATCCGCAGTATTCCGATTCTGTGGCTTCCACCAGGGACTTCGGACCTACGATTGACATCACCGACCAATCCAACTATCTGGCCTTTGACATCATGGGCGACCTCTGCTTCGGAAAATCTTTCAACATGCTCACGCATCCTGACAACCGCTTTCCGATCGACCTGATCGCATCCGCTTCTCACCGACATCTCATTTGCGGCACATATCTGCCCATCCACACGTACCATCTGGACAAGCTCCTCTTCCGCAAGATTGCAGCTGGTCGGGCCAGGTATATGCAGTACTCCAAAGCCCAAGCAGGTGAGCGAATGAAGATGGGCATGGACGTCGATCGCAAGGACTTCTTCTACCATCTACTAAGTGCCAAGGATCCAGAGACTGGGAGAGGATTTGCTCCGGCCGAGTTGTGGGGAGAGAGTAATCTGCTCATCATCGCTGGCAGCGATACGACTTCAACGGCGATTGCAGCGACGATCTTCTACCTCGTCCACAATGCTGAGAAGCTGGCCAAGCTCACCTCTGAGATCCGTGCCGCCTTTGACGATGTCGAACAGATCCGCTTCGGCCAGAAACTTTCCTCCCTTCCCTACGTCCGCGCTTGCATCGACGAAGCAATGCGCCTTTCACCTTCCGTCGGGGGTCTCCTACCACGAGAAGTCCTCTCCGGCGGAATCGAGATCGACGGCGAGCAGATCCCAGCTGGAACCGTGGTCGGCGTACCATCATACACCGTGCAGCACAATGAAGCCTACTTTCCGAGGGCGTGGGAGTTCCGGCCAGAGAGGTGGATTGCCGAGTCGGAGAAGGATGTGACCACCGAGTCGGTCGCTAGAGCGCAGAGTGCCTTCATTCCATTCAGCGTCGGTCCAAGAGGGTGCATTGGAAAGGGAATGGCGTACGCAGAAATGACTACAACGATTGCGAGGATGGTGTGGCTTTATGATTTGCGCTTGACGCCGGGAAGTACGCTGGGTAAAGGCGATCCGAGGTTTGCATATGGGAGGCAGAGGGCGGCGGAGTTCCAGTTGAAGGATTCGTTTACGAGTATCAAGGAAGGGCCGGAGGTGCAATTTCGAGCCAGGTCATGATGTGCTGGATTGCTTGCGAAGAGAAGGGCTTTACCGAGAACGAATATGACATTCCTTCAGTGCACATCGCTTTATTCCGCTTCTTGAACAGTCCACGTTGAGTCGCAACATCCCTTTCGACTAAAGGCCACCGCCCGGAAACTTGCTTCAAGGCAGGGTATCGAGAGCGACATCCACCGGTTTGAAAGGAGACAGGACGTGGCCATCGACATCCACATGATAGGATCAAGTCTTTCATTTCAAATTCCAAAGTATGGAAGGGGTCAAAGCGATGCAACGTTACCTTACTGTTCATGTTCTACCTATCTAAGTTCACAATAGGATCTGCCCGCTCCTCCCGGATTGGGTAATCCAGAAGCGAAATGTATTCTTGTTAGCCAGCGACTCCTACGATTTCCCTCAAGACTGTATCCGTCAACTCCAGAGCAGAGTTGATGCTTACCGCCTCGCTCCAAATGTTGTGGACTCATACTCCACACGATGGAATGCAGAGGTGGATGTGGGCATGGCGTAAACATGGCATTGTGTGTTTTATCATGACTATGTGGCATCTACCTCTCCAGCATCGTCCCCGTTTACACTCGACACCTCAAGCTGCTATTCTCTCCATGGTCGAGAAGCTTGCTGCACCAAACAAATCAATAGCGCATCGCAGCACGCTTTCACCGCGCCATGGCAGCCAGGACTTGCTCCCCGAAGCTCCGCAACTCGTGGCATACATGCCGCTGTCTTCTGGAGCGTCGATATGCTCATGCTTGACTCGAAATGTCCTCTTTGTCTCTGAGTTGTCTGCGTCCTATCACGTTTCACAACTCTGATCCGCAGGCGCACCTCCCGTCAATCCGATAGCCGTGGTAGTAGTATTTGCGAACATCGGCTGGGTTTCGAATCTCCCTTGTTTCCCGCCGGATCTGGAAAAATTCTAGCGCCAGGTCTGTGACGAATTGCGGGCCCCACGCTTCCATCACTTTCCGAACGTAGCTAGAAGGTCCATCGATAGCGACAGTGTCGATGATGATTCTCTGTAATCCACAGCCGTGCGTAGCCTCCTCCCAAACGCGCGCGATGAGCTCCGCCGGAACAGGAGTGGCAGATCTCTCGATCAACGTGGTCCGCAGCCCATCAACGATTTGATCTTTCAGGACATCGTCGAGCAGGAATTGGGCTCCGAGGTACAAGTTGACACGGTCCTCGTAGGAGAGTCGGTCTGCGGCTTGCTCAATGGCCAAGATGTCGGCGGACACTGGATAGTGTCGTACCGGCCACGGTCTGACTTGCACGTCGCCGGTATAGACCCAGTGGATGTAGCGGTCAATGAAGTCCGGCTCAAGTTCTGGCAGCTTTACGACTTTGCTCAACCCCTCTTTCCAGTTCTTCGAACAGGCCGATGCAAAGAATTGAGACTTTGCGCATATGAGATCTTTGTGAACACCGAATGGCTTTGCTTCTGAGCCGGCCAAAATCGTGATCGTAGCACTCGCATATCTCAGCCGCTTGGGATCTGGCTGGATATTGGCGTCCGGGGATGCATCACGTCTAATACCATGTCAGCATGCGCTCGGCAGGAGTCAGGGTTCCACATACTTGAAAGAAGGTGCGCAGGGGAAAGTGTCTCCGGTAGCTGATTTGAACAGCGAGGGCGAGGTCATCGCTGCTTGGTCGGCCGTGCCGCGGTGCGCAGTTGGAGTTACTTGACTGCTGCAGCACGCTTGTGTTGATTGTTGGTGCTTCGAGGATGGGAATGTGATGCGAAGGAAATGAAGTGCAGACTGACAAAGCACTTGTCAGCTGAATTTCGGCGACCAGCTTGGCGCAGGGTTAGCTCCCCACGCTTTTCTGAGCGGCGAGTCGGAGACACCACACGATTTAGTGGACAGCGAGCTATTAAGTCGGGGTGAGTGAATGATCGACGGTCTACGTGTCCAATCAATGAGCATTTTGTTGCTGGTCTTGCCGCTTTCATGAAGGTATTAGGAAGCATGTGCGTTGCTTGACGAAATTGTCGCCAAGCTGTAAGTAAATAAACGCCTGTCGATGGGGCGCAAACAAGAGCGCAGGCTCCACGGTACATCCAATAATTCCAGACGCGGTGTCGAACGGACGGCCTTTGCATTCATCAAAACAAACAAGCTATGCTGAAACTCACTACTGACAGCAGCATCTCGAACGTTAAGAGTAAGCAAGAAGGACGTTCGCCAAAAGGATGATCTCTCTTCATGCCCAACGCAACAGCAAAAGAAACTCTCAGAGCCAAGAAATCCTGATCCAGATCGTTATATTACTACGAGCACTGTCCTTTACGGCATAGGCCAAATGGCTGGATTTGCTTGATTGGATGGAGTGGCAATTTTGTAAAATATATGTGTGACTGCGTCTTCCGAAGTTCTGCCGTTGCTCCTTCCGTTTTGGGACTAATCCTCTCACACTCGACCAATTCCATTTGAGCACAACGAACCTGTGACCGATACTCAATAAAGCTCAAACAATGTCATCATGTGTGGCAGCTGAAGTGCGGAACACCCTCTCGCAAGGAAATCTTGCATTCCTAAAGCCCCCTGATCATAGCTTCGAAGCACTGCAGACGTGCGTGCATTCACCTTCAAGATCTTGGGATCGCCGCGTTGAACTGATACATGGCCAAGTCTTGCCAGAATGCAGCCATCTCCGCACCTTTGAGCAGTGGATCCTCAAGCGTAGCGTATGAAGTCCGAATCTTGATGCTCGAGAGGATGAAACGCTGCATAGCACAACTGCGCTCGGAATTGTGCCAAGAATAGTAAATTGATTCCGCAGACAACCCCCAGGTATAATGGAACATCAGGGATTTCAATTCTTCAAGGATATGCTTCTCGAGACGCGCATCGAGAAGCGTTGTTGCAGCCACCCAGAGTTGGAGATATGTGTGAGTTCGCGCACTATTCACGCAGTGCTCTCTCAAACAGCCATCGGCGTGTTCTGCAACACATTTCGGGGTAGCGTTCACCGTTCCCAGCGCGATTTTGGCCGCGGCGGTGTAGCTCCAGTCGGCGTAGAGTTCGAAAATGTGCGCTGGGATCTTTGGGAGATCGACGATCCGATTGGCGCCCTCTCCACAGCCTTTGGCGGCGGTTGACTGAGACTTGAAGTATGGTGACGAGTTGTTGATGACATCTTCATGGATGATGAAAGATTCTTTGAGAGATCCTTCTCCAGCGATCACCGTGACCATCTTGCTGTAGTTGATGCTGAATGTGTTAGCATTGGAGTATGAAAAGCAGTTGGTCATGTACCTACGATGCGGGCAAGAGTGGTTGCACTTCTATTGTTGGTCCGGCGGGTGGCATGTAAGGCGCTGACCGATCGCCCTCGTTACCTCTGGCGGGTGCTGGAGTCGCTCTAGCTCTAGCTTCGCGACGTAACCGTTCTAGAAAGTGTCTCTTCCGTCTCTGATTGATGGGGTGCTCGGCTGGCGGGGGCGATAGAGCAATTCCAGCATTCGGGGCAATTGGAGCTGGGGATGGGCGAAGGGGATCGTGCCAGTCCATGATTACAACACTGCAAGTATTGTGGCGGCTGGGGACCGTCAGGAATTTATATGCAATGCTCGTGTTTGCTGGACTGTGCTAAGACGTTGCGCAAACATGGGTGTTGCTAGAACAGTGAAATTGATGAAGCGCGAAACAAGTGCATGGCGAGACGGAGCAATCAAGAATGACGAAGAACATCCCGACGCCAGTCATTTGTATGTGAAAAGTGGATACCCCTGGAGTGTTCGTGACTTCCTCATTGGGTACCTCACGATCGTAGCTTCTCCTTTCAGTCATCATGAGATTGCATGTATCGGGAAATGCCCATGATTAGAACTATGATTCATTGCATATCGATATTGTCCACTGCCCTCTTACACCTGTCTCATTGCTTGCCGACCGAATGTCCTGAAAGAGTGCCTTTTATCAAGCTGCTCCATTAGAGCACGCGTAAACACCTTCACTGCAGATCCTCTTGTGCCGAATGAGGTGTTCGATACTTTCCCTTGTCAATCGAAAAAAGAAAACGGAATGTCCGGTACAAACCGTAGAGTCGAGCCGTACGCCATCAACGTCCACAGCAAATGTGCTCGATCGCTCCGCTGCTGTGTCCTCTAATCGATTACAATCATCGCGCAGGGTTCGTTGCCTTTGTGATCATGGTAGAAGCACTTGTGCACGGAGCCGGGGTGGAGATGATGGAGTTCCCGGCCAGGCATGTTCAGCAGTCGGGAGGCGAGATCTGTGACGAATTCTGGGCATTGCTGGCTGAAGACTTCTTGGATGTCTGTAGAGAGAAGATCCACAGCATACCTGTCGATGAGGAGGCGCTGCAAGCCACAGCCACGCTGACAGTTGTGCCAGGCATTCACAATGACCTGTACGCAGTATCGCACGGTGTTGCCGTCCTGATTGAGAAAGTCTCGGAGAGCGTCCACGACGGCGATCTTGAAAGCATCATCCAGCAAGAATTGCGCGGCTGTGTAACACTCCACATGGAAGAGTATGGTAGCAGCCTCCTGACAAAGGTCCTCTTTGCATGGCGCAAAGTGTCCAAGATCCTCGCAGTCGTATGTTTGAGGCAGCTCGATGTCTTCGATGATAAACTTGCCCTCGTACACCCAGTCCAAGTAGGTCTTGAAGACCAGAGGAGTGATGGTCGGAATCAGAATGCGTTTTTGCTGGCTTTCGATCCACGTTTCCGAGGCAGCGGCCTTGAAGAACAGAGAGTTCCCACAGATGTGATGATTGTGATCCACGAACACTTCTTCTTCGAGACCAGCGGCTACTTCAATCGCCTTGCCGTAGATCGTTTTGCTTCTAGAGTGCATGAGGTCAGCAGTAACGAACTTATCGAGCGGTCTGTTAGTAGCGGTCTTACCGGACTAGTGCATGTGTTGGCTCCAGTGCCGTTGTCAGAGCTTCTTCGTTCTGCGAGACATCGAGTGCGTCTTGTGGAAGATCTTCTCCCTGCCCATCCGTCACTTCGCCGGGTTCAGGCGCATCTCTAGCCATGGTCCTCATTGGGTCATTCGTTGGATCAGACGAGTTCGGTGTCCTCTTCAAAGGTTGGGCGCGCAGTTTCGCAATGTCCTTAGCACGAATTGCTCCGAGGCTTTTGGCACGCGCCATCTTGAGCAAGTGAACGACTCGTACTGCGCGATCGCGAGGTTGCGCACGATCCCGCTGTCTTTTGGTGGACGTAGTGGTAATGAGAGAATGTCCGAGCTCGGTGTTCGTAGTCAGCAGCTGGAGGTGGACTGGCATAAGGTCTCGGACATTTTTGGGCTGACACGTGAAGCAGGCGCTACATTTAGTGACTAGTGCCTAGCGTCAAGCTTTCGCGCACCTTCCCTCTTCGGACAACTCTCATCTGCGGACCGATCAACTTCGGTTCGGCCTACGGACTGAGAGTAGAGTGTATATTATAGACCATCGGGCATGCATCCAGCATGTGTTGGCTTTAGAATTGACATTGGTGTACTTGCTGTATATGAGGAAAGGTCCCCCAGTCCGTTCAAGGGCCATGTCTGAATCTTTCTTGCGATCGTCTCCTGCCGCCGTTACTCTTACTCCTCGTCAGTCTCTCGATACTATCACTGAGGCAGCAGCGATGAACTTTGCCAGAAAGGAGGTTGAAAAACACAAAGAAGAAGAATTCAAGCGCTTCGAATTCCGCATTCTGCAAACACCATCAATCAACAAAGCGTATTCTGCCAGATTCGCAAAGCGCCGTACAAAGGCAAAAGATCAGAATCGACCTATGCTATCTCCGCAGAGCTTCTAATAATTTCTAATGTGCCCGACTCCTCTGTTCCTCCCGAACGGATGTTGCTTGAGAGGCATTATCTGGATATTCGAGCCACGTATTTCAGTATACGTTGCTGCTCTTGCACAGATGTATTTGCTCAGTTCCCCGACTCCGACGTCGAACGGAAAAGCATCTCCTGTCGCCGTGTTTGCGCTGCCTCAGGTGCACTTGCTACCCTGATGGTCATGGTAGTAGCACTTGTCGACAGTATACTGAGAGACTTCCGTAAAACCATTCCGGCGAAGTTCGACCAGTCGAGCGGCCAGATCGACAACAAACTCGGGAAACTTGGCTTCCAGAACGCTGCGGACGTCGGCAGCTTCAATCTTCGCCAGATAGCCATCGAGTACCACCCGCTGAAGTCCACAACCTCTCTCGGTCTCTGACCAAGCCAGCTCGATGACTTGATCGGCGAACCGTTCCTGATTCTTGGTATTCATCCACTCTCTCATCCCATCAATGACGACAATATGCAGCGGATCGTCCATGAGATACTTCGCGGCGATGTAGCATCGTTCGAATTCGAGGAGCCGGGCACGAACCAAGCAGTTCTCGCGCGTGCATTCAACTCCGTGGTCCTTGAAGCAGCCCGTTCCCCAGGAGGACTTGACGGCTTGGAGCGAGAACCTGTCGGTGTAGGTCCAGTCGAGATAGATCCTGAACGTTTGAGGTAAGATCTCAGGAAGTCGAATGACCCTATCGCGGCCCTCGACCCACTTTTTGGAGCAGGCAGCCTTGAAGAATGCCGAATTCCTGCAGATGTAGTTCTCGTGGACTACGAAACGCTGTTTGTCTGGACCGACTAATACGTCAATCGTGTTGGCGTAGACGGACTTCCTGTATGGCGTTAGCAATGACGTGAGATGGACTTCGTCAAAACTCACTTGACGGGCTGCTCCGGAGGTTGGATTGTGTCTGCGCCTTGAACTTCGGCTTTTGCAGTGCGGACGCTATCAGGTACGGATGGGACGGCAAGAGCGGCTGAAGGCTCTTTTGCAATGAGTACTGTTCGCTCAGATGGAGCTTCGTCCGCTGGTCGTTGGACCGCCTGAGGAGCTGTGACAGGCTGTGGTACAGAGACTGCAGTACTGGCTGCTATACGCAGCGAAGCGCCGTCACAATCAACTCCCTGGTCCGTGGTTGGACCTGGATGCGAGGGTGGTTCAGTAGTGTCCTCGTCAATTGGGTCGATCTTCTCCGCCTGTGGTCCGCCTAGATCTGCCCGGAGAGCTGCATTCAGGGCAGCTAGTTTTCGTGGTCCCAGCTGCTGTTTGTCAGTTGCCTTCTCCGGGCTTGCAACATTCTTTGGAGCTGTCGCATTCTTCGATGTGGCGATCGCCTCTTTGCGTGGCGCAGAGCGAAGGACACGGTCAGGGGTAGGTCGCTTGGGCTTCGGAGGCTTGATGGGCGCCATGATGAAAGCCTACGCAAGTCGTGATTCGAATACTGTGATGAGGTCGCTAGGCAAGAAAGGCGATGCGCAGAAGTCGAGATGACCAAGTCGGATTATGCTGGTGTAATGGAATGTTCCTCGAGCCTGAGTTTTGTGTTCTACGCATGGTGACTGGCACAAAGTCACTGGCGTTTCACACTGCTTCACGAGCAATGCCATTCACTGCAATTTGAGACATTCTTCACACTTGCAAGTCGAACATCTTGGCCTAAGACACAGAATGTCTTGAATATTGCCGTCCTGCACGGCTCTTTTCGTGCCTGCAGGAGGTGAACCTCTGAAAGTGATACAGAAGACCAGTGATGAGCAGAGATGCGAAGCCGGCCAGAGTGGTCTTCAATCACTGGATGGTGCGGCCTTGTACTCTTTGGACGGGCGTGAGCGGGCGCTAGCTCATGTTCCAATCCATCAATCCTGGATTGATGGATTGTGCTACGAACATGAGCTAGCGTCGTTCCATCAAACCGAGAAGGACCTGAAACGGAGAACCGAGCAAGGAAACCGAAGGGAACGAAGGGAGATAAATCCTTCGTATTGTCGAAATCGCACGGTGGCGACTTACCTTTCCTCGGCCTTCTCGATCTTCTCCATCCTCTCTCCCGCCCTCCTCGCAAACTCCATACACCTCGCATCCTCGTCGATCCCTTCTCCCTGAGCCATCACCGCAAATTTCTCCTTCCATCCCACCCATCGGTCCTTACTCCAGTACTTCGCCTCTGGTCGGCCACCTCCCACGAGCCGAGAACACAATCTGTACAGCCTCTTCCCCGCAATCAAAATCCATGCCGCAGCAGGCGGCAAGTACACCTCCCAATACCTCTCAATTTCTCGGTCCGCCTCGTCGAGTGCATACCCCAGCTCCAATCCCGCCTCCATAGCCTCATGCGCATACCTCTTCGTATGCGTCTCAAAGTCGGCTCGCACAAGTAGGTTCGCGCAAAACATAGTGCAGCTGAGTAGTCCGGAACCCTCCTCTCGCCACGTCCGATCCGCATCCCGGGGGTCCACTTGCGGATGTACCTCCAGAGGATTGATGTCCAGACCATGTTCGTAGAACATCCAACCCCAGCTCGGAGTATCCTTCCAGAACCTTCCACCGATATCAGTTGGGTAGCCGGCGGCATTGACGAGGTCGGGCAGCGCTTTGATGGCGATGAAAAGGTCGGCCAGTCGTGTTGCGGACGTCTCATCGACACGAAGAGAAGCAGATGCAATTTCGGACCAGACGAACTTGCATTCATTGAAGGGCAGCGTCCAGTGGCCTTGATAGGTGTCTCCGATGACGAAGGCGGACGCTTCGGGGGATCGGGAGCCGTCTATGCAGACGATAATGGCCTCGGTCACTCGCTGTCTCATGGCCTCTAGGCGAGGATGAGCGGTCTTTGGCGTGACAGGACCAGTGGCACGGGACTGTTCCCAGGTTTGCCAATCCGTCGAGTATGCCATTTGGGGTGATGATAATGATGAAAGCAGGAAGAGCTACTCTCGGTCATTTGCTGGCTCATAAGTAGCCTCTCTACAATACGGTGGGATCTTTTATGGGTCAGAAAGGTGGAGTTCATTCGTAGGTGTCCGGTCGGTCGCCCGTTTGAGACGCCGCCATGCAGTGATCGCCAGCCCAATATCCTTGGCACGATATGTAGTATAGCGGCCTATGAATCCATGGCGAATCGATGGCGGTGGTGGTGGTAAGAAAGACAAGTCTGACGAGAGTCGGGACTTGCGAAGTGAAGGAATCCTCCAGCAGACACTTCGGGTGAATGACGCGTTGTGAATTCGCCTGAGGCAAGCATGTGACAGCCGCGCTTGTTGTTTTGTCTTGGCACTAAATTTACAGTGCCAAACACAATTCAACCCCTCCCAACTCCTTTCGTATCACGCATCTCTTCATCAAACAACTTCATCAAACAAGACAGTATGGCGAGACGAGTGCTACGATCCAGCAACGTCAAGAAAGTCGTGCTGTCAGACGAGGATGTCGCAGAGCAACAGGCCGCTGACCAGCAAATGGCGGCGATGCAGGCGGCGCTAAAGGTCAAAGATGAAGAGAGGTAGGCGAAGGAGATGAAATTATGGTTTGCGGACGATAACACGGTCGCTCTGAGGAGCGTCAAGGTTCGTGCGCACTGTCAATGGTACCAGTGTTCATCATCTAACACGCCTTGCAGTATGGCTTCGTCAAGGCCGGGTACTTCGACCACGGTGCAAAGGAGGTGTACATCAGAGTCGGCAAGAACGACAGAGTCATCTTCGCGGCGAAATACCCATGCGAGTCGGTCAAAGGTCTGAAGGAGTGTGACTCCGACCAAGTCACCAAGAGGATGATGGACGTTCCAGATGCGAACGAACAACAGTTGGTCAAGCGTTTCCGCGACCAACACAACGGATTTTTCTCAGCCGTGCGCGTCGACCAGATCGTTCGACCCGAGGTCCAGCTGGTATGTTCTTGGAATCGCGGCCGGCATGGAGGACTCACGCTGACACGAACAGGTTTTCGCATCTCCCAAGTGTCGCATCGCCGCCTTCGGGTACGCCAAGCGCTTGGGTCACACCACGCACCCCTTGACACCCACCAGCACTATTACTATCGAGCAGGTGAAGGCTGGCACGGTGTTGTCGACGGCCCTGGCCGAGAAGCATGGCCTCGATCCATACGTTTTCCGGATTACCGCCGCGCCTGCCGCGGCTCGACTTCTACGTGACTACAACTCCCTTCCCAAGTGGTTCACGGATGAGCCCGCATTAGTCGAGGGATACATCGTCATGAATCACGAGAGCGTCTTTGCACCGGGCGGGAGGGGCAGGAACAAGGACAACCTCGATCTGGTGACGATGCGTGGTCATTCAGAGCTCTTCACTGAAGAGGGCTTCACCAACGTCTCCCGCAGCCGAGATGGTCTGATTGTGTCCACTTCAGAACAGCTCAATGTTCTTTCCAAGGCCAGCGCCATCTCTCCTTCAATCATCTACGAGGATCCAAAATACCTCTTGAACACCAACATGCATGGTCCAGTCCGACCAGCGTTGAACGAGTCGACCTGGTCGCTCCGTGCTGAGTCGGATGTTCAGCTTGCGCCCGCCGGCAAGCAAAACTACAACAAGAAGTTGGAACAGGTCGATCCGCGCCCGAAAGCTCAACAACAATACGGCATTACGTACGTTCAATACACCCTGACCATCAACGCCTGGTGGAAGTACTTCTGTGGCGGGAACTTGCCAATGAAGATTCTCTACACGTCGTTCACCCTCGATTGGTACAGGGAGCCCCAAGTGCCGGGAAACAGGAACAGCCAGACGGCCATGACGAGGAAGCTTCGCGCAAGATGGTGTGACCAGGCTCCTTGGCAAGGTACTCGGCTTGCTCCCACAGGAGCTGCGCATACCCAACGTGTGGCATCGCCTCGCTCCACTCGGAGCGTGCGTCGGAGCAATTGCGGTCGATATGTCTGTGTGCAAGCGCGGGAGGCTCGCAAAATGTGATGTCGATGCGGAGCTTGTCCTTGCAGCGAAGTTTGCCGTGGAAGGTGCCGATATGGCGCAGGCCGGGTGGGAGGAGATCGGCAAACGCGCCGAAGTTGTGGTGCGGGCAATTGTAGAAACCAACGCAGACGAGCTTGAGGAACAACTCGATGAGGCTGGAAAGGGCGTCGAGGTCGATGAAGGAGCAGTCGACAAACTCCAAATCGGACTGGGACCTCCTTTGCGTTGAAGTCCACGCCCGGGTGACACGCGGCGTAGATGGCGAGTGCCATCTGGCTCACATCCGCGACGTGGGCTCCCATGATCTTGACAACGAATCGGTACTGCTGATCGAGGTCGAACGCCTCATACAGGAGGTGCATGCCAGGCATGGCCGTCTCCGGGTCGATGGTGATGAAGTTGCGCCCCACGGTGATCTTGTTGCTCTTCCGTCCGGGTGCGACCGTTATGAGATACATCTCGATGGCCTCGTGTACCGCGAGATTCGTCCGCATAAGCGCATGCCTCTCTGGCATGGTCAGACGAGCGAGGACGTACTCCATGGCGTCGGGGCTGGCCATGAAAGCAGCGGACAGGCCGATGACATCGAGTGCGAGCAGACGGTTATCGACCTCAGCAGTGTCTCGCTATCGACGTCGGCGGCCGGCTCGTAGTTGAATGTCCCCGATTTGACGACCTCTTGCATGTCCAGGCTGTCCCCCTCCAGTGGCAGTCAAATCTACCCGAGTTTCGCCATTGTCCACCCCAAGCATCGAAACATCGGTCCCAGGTAAGATCACACCTTGTCCTTCATCCGGCTGCTCTTCCTCTGGCTGGACTGCGTTGTCTGCCATCTCGTGCTCCTCCGTCCCAAGCATCGACACATCGGTCTCAGGCAAGACTCCACCTTGCTCTACCTCCGGCTGCTCTCCCCGTGGCTGCTCTTCCTCTGGCTAGACTGCGCCGTCTGCCATCTCATCATCCTCCGCCCCAGGTATCGTTAGCTCGGCCCGGGGCATGACTTCACCTTGCTCTCGTTGCCCTGCCTCCTGCCGCACTCCACTGTCAGCCACCAAGATATCATCTTGGGCATTGTCCATCCCAGGCATCGCCACCTCCGTCCCAGGCACTACTTCCCCTTGCTCTTGCTGCTCTTCTTCCTCCTGCGCTTTAATTCCCGCCATCAGCACATCGTCCTCGAGCACCGGGACGTGCGATTAGACCTCGTCCTTGACAGTCGGAGCGTTTGGTAGACCATGGTCGTGCGCGTCGGTGCGGGCGATGTATGGGACCATCTAACCTCGATGGATCTGTCTTTCGGTGGCTGCTCGTGTGAAGGCTGGGCCGGCGAGTGCCTGTAGATCAGGCGGAGCAATGGCGAGCTCTGGTTTAGGCGCAGCTGCAGCTCTAGGCCAACCATCGGCGCGAGGGGATTGGGAGCCTCTGGATGAAGGCCGCGACGGTGCTGAGGCTGTGGGACTCTGTCGGTGGACTGCAAGCCCCTCCTTCTTCTCTCATCTCTTCGTCTTCACCCTCATCTTCATCGCCTCTCGACTCGCTGTCCTCCGAGTCTCCGACTCGCTTTCCCCAGACTCGCTTTCCTCCAACTCGTCCTGTCCTGGCTCGTTCTCCAAGTCGTCTCCTCCCCAGTTGTCTTCCAACTCGTCTTCCGACTCGTCTTCCAACCCGGCTTCAAACCCGGCTTCCAACTCATCTTCGCCCAGCTCATCTCCTCCCAACTCGTCTCCGACGCCAGCTCCTCCATCTGGTCCCGGCACTCCAATGTCCTCTCCGTTTGGTCCATGTGGTTGTTGGGCAATTGGAACGTCGCCCGCAGGCTGTGGCTGCTGGAGTTGTGCTCAGACGTCGCCCACAGGCTGTGTCTGCTGGACTTGCGCCGGGACATCGCCCGCAGGCTGTCGTTGCTGGAATTGTGCTGGACCCTCACCGACAGCTTCTGGCTGCTGGACTGTTGCGACCTCGCCCACCGGTTCTGGTTGTTGAAATTGTGCTGGACCCTCACCGGCAGCTTCTGGCTCCCGGACTGCTGCATCCTCGGCCGTCTGGGGCTCACCAGTATGGTCTTGTCTGTGATCCAGGTTTGCCATCTGACCCTCGGTCACGAGCGCTGCCTCCTCCTCACGCTGAAGCTGCTCCTCTGTCTCATTCTCCCGAGCCTCGATCACGAGCGCCTCTTGACGCTGACGCTCCGCATCTGCCTCACGCTGACGCTGCTCCTCTGCCTCGTTCTCTCGAAGTTCAGCCGCGAGCGCCTCTTGACGCTGACACTCCGCATCTGCCTTTTGACGCTGCTCCTCTGCCTCGTTCTCTCGAGCTTCAGTCACGAGAGCCTCTTGACGCTGACGCTCCGCATCTGCATCACGCTCGGCAGTTACATTGCGCTCGCGCTCCGCCAAAGGTTCGACCTCCCAGTGTTGTGCTCGAGCCTCGGCTTCAGCTGCTGCCTTTGACGCTGCCTGACGAGGCACTGCGAAGTTATAACGAGACCGCCATCGAGCTGTTTGATACGCCTCCTCCCCCTCCGGTCCAAGCTCTTGAACCCGCTGAAGACGATCGGCCTCCTCCCGGTCAGCACGCTCCTGCTCATCCCGGGCTGCGTACTCTGCTTCGATGCGATCTTCCTCATCTTCCAAGCCGCTTGACGGTGTCCCATGGCATAAAAATTTTGGGCCAGGACCACTTCGGCTTCCTCTCATCCCGCTTTATCTGTTTCCTCAGGTTTCTAGAGATCTCGGACATGGACGCCATCGAATCTCGCCATCGTCTCTTCCCGCCAGTCGGCAATTGGGGTCGGTCGTAACCAGCCTCAGGAGGTGCGATGTGGGTGTTGATGAACCTATAAATGGCAGGCCTCAGGAAGTTGATTGTGCCCTCGGTGAGAGCTTGTCTTCTGTCGGGTCTGGCCTCTCTGTCGGACACAATCGCTTCCAAGCCATCGCGGAGTGCCTGCAATTCATCATCTGCGACGGGTCGGGGCGCCATTGTGGCGAGGTGTGTGTTGGTGTTTGTGCGCTGATATCAGTGGTATCGGTGCTAATGGTGTGGTTGTGAGAACAGGTAGTGTTGTTGGAAGTGAAGCGGTGACGGATTTGCGGCTTGACACAGTCTCGGGAGATCAAGCGACTCGTCCGGCTGCCAGATGTTTACCACGACTTGGAACATCTCGTGCAGGTGTGATGTGATGCGCGGCGTGCGACATGCTGACGAAACGGGGCACCGTGCTTGGCCAGTTCGATGAGCCTCATCGGTGCGACCAGGGCAGCCCCATGAACTTCCTTGGAGGTCGCCGGAAGGTTCTCCATGAACAAATCTGCTTCACCCAATATGTCGTTCACGGCGGCAAAAGCACCTGCGTAGTCATCGACTCTGACTTCGAAGCCTTTTGTCTTTGTGGCGAAGCGCCGCAGGGCCGTAGCCACGACCGTGGACTCCTTCTCAGACCGCGCGTAACACGTGTCTCTGTAAGACATGGCCCACTTGACGACGATCTCGTCAAGTCTTTCGTCCAGATGTTGACCTTTTGGACATAGTCCTCGACCAACATGGGTACCGTCATGCCTCTCATGTCAGACTCCTGGCGGAGTTGGTTGATCTGGTCATCGACATCCCGACCTTTGTCGTCAAAGAATTTGACAGTGGCCTCATGTGTGATCTTCCCGTCTGTCTGACGGCGATGCTGGATGATCTTGTCCTCGTACGCGGCGGTCGCCTTCCGGATAATCCTTCGCAGCTTCCACGACGATCTCGGTCACCATCGTGGTCATGGTATCGAGTTCGCATTTTGCTTTCTCGTTCTCGGCTCGTGTCCGCGTCGCTCTCGTCACTTTCGTCACGAGGGCCGCTTTCCATTAGCATCCTCCGTGACATCGCTCAGATGGACGGCTGCGGGCTCGACAACATCCGACTTGGCGGCATTGATGGTATCCAAATCCGTCTGCGCCATCCTGTTGCTCAGTTTGACGGTGGTGGCACCTTTCTGGGCTTTCTCCAAAGCCGTCCACGCTTCTGTCGTCGACGTGGTGAGGTCATTCATCCCCTGGATTGGGACTTCGGCTTTCGCGGTCGTGATAGTGTCCAGCTCAATCCTCGCCTTGTTGTTGCTGGCTTCGATCTGAGTCGCTGACTCTTGAGCTTCTTCCAGCTTCTTACAGGCGTCAGCCCTCTCTTTGACGAGGCTTTCCGTCTTGTCTGTTATGATGCCTTCTCCGGCGGCTTTGATGACGTCCAATTCAGTCTCGGCCAAGGTATTGTTCACTTCAGTCTGTGTGGCATCGCTTTGAGCCTTCTTCAGTACCTGCCAAAGACGATCTCGCTCTTCAGTCGTATCTTGCCTATCCTCCACGATGACGTTGGTCTTCGCCGTCTTCAATAACTCCAGGACCGACTTCCCGATCATGTGGGTGGACTCAGCCTCCCAGGCCCGTGTGCGAGTCTCCTCCAGCTCATTGTAGGCGATCTTGGACCTCAACGTGTAATCCACTGCTTCGATCGACGATTCAACTCGTGAAGTCTCGGCTGTGATGATCCCGACTTTGGACTTTTCCATTTTCTGCTTCGCCTGGAGTTCGACCTGCACCAAGAGTGCAGCCTTCGCTGACTCTAACTCCGCGCCAGGGGTGGGTTGAGCATCGCACTCTAGCTCATCTTAAAGGCTGCGGCACTTGGCGGTAATCGCCACATGCTCGCTCGTGTCCGATTGTCTCTGTAGACGCTCGAGAATGACATCTCGGAGAAGTCTCCGGAACACGTCGCGCTTCGCATCCAGATCAACGGCAGGGTTCAGCTTCATGTACTGTGAATGATCGGCTAGGAAGGACGTTGTCGACGCTTTCAGATCCTTCTGCGTCTCCTGTTGATGGATGTCCTTGATCCAGTCGATGTTGAACTTGCGAGCACTCTCCCGATAGGCGGCCTCAAGCCGGGTGACCTGTTTAGGATCGACTGCACTCTTCCGAAGATTCTCCTCCTTGGTATTGACAGTGCTTCGCTCAGCTTCGAACAATCGGGCTCTGAGTCGGATCTCCGAGTTCTCCAGTTCCAGCATGACGAGGGTTTCCCGACTCGTGGCGAGGTTGCTTGTCGCCTCCTCGAGGGCTTGTGTGAGCATCGTCTTCTCCTCTTTGGCTGCGATGATCTCAGCTGCGATTGACTTGGCAGCTTCGGGGGTCTTGCATGTCAGTGCCTTGGTCTTCGAAATGTCAACTTTGAGCTGGGCCAGTCGTCCTTCCAGGCTCGCTAGAGGTTTGAGAGCGGCTGATCTGGCTGCCTCTGCCTCCTGTAGTGCCTTTTCAGCCTCTTGAACGGCTGTCTCAAGCACCGCCTTCTGTTGAGTGAGCGCATCGCGCTTGAGCCTCGAGATCTCAGCCTTGGACTCCAGCTCCGCGATGCTGCATTGCAGTCGAGACAGTTCGGTGGTGTCAGCTGCTTCCACGGTAGAACGCTCCAGTTTCCTGAATTCTTTTCGCCTGATGGCTGTCTCCGCTTCTATCGCTTTGTTGTATTCCTCACCTGATAGTCGTTTAGCCTTCAGCCGGACGAACTCTCGTATCACATTGGCCATGTCGTCGTAGATCTGCTGGCTACTCTCTTTCAGGGCCTTCTTGTCTTCATTAGAGAATGTTTCTTCCAGCTCGACCTTTAGGTTTGCCGTTTTCTCTTGCGTTGACGATCGACGTACATCGAGCTCCCAGAAGCGAAGGTATTCTTCTAAGATTCGCCGGTAAGCATGCTCGTCCAGGGCCAGATCGAAGGTCGTACCGACTGTCTTGTGGAGGTCCTTCAGGTCTTTGTACTTGTCGTGCATGTGGTCTGTCCAGAACGCAGCATCTCGTGAGTGCTTCTTCACCCGGCGGGCGGTGTCATCGGCTTTGCGGTTGGCCTGATCCGTGGATAGCTTCAAGCTTTCGACCTGCTTACGCAGCCGGTCGTTCTCGGCCTTGAGTTTAGCTGATGACTTGCTTGACCCATGGACATCGTCCTCGCCCGACATTATCGCGCGGATGCGGATTTTCTGTAGGGTCAACTTGGTCTGCTCGTAATAGTCTTCGGTGATGCTGTCGGTGTGGGCTTCCATGCGCTCGTCTAATCGTCTGGACTCTTCAACAACATCATCCACATCTTGAAAGACATTGGGACGGCCTTGAATGTGAGTGCCGGGTTCAAACTTGTTCCAAAGTCCATGCATTCGCAATCGAGTTGCGTGAAGGCGAGAGGAAAGGTGCGCCGGATCATTCGCTGATGGCGCCATGGTTACCAGGGTGAGAGCAGAGTGAAGGGAGGGATGATGGATGAACTGTCGAAGGTGAGCGTGAGAGAGCGAAAAGCGAGACTAGGCAGGCAACTTCACCTTGAGACTAGCCGCGCTCGCGGGCCTTGGGGATGAGAGAAGCCGCACCGTGAGCAGTTGAAAGTCCGAGTCGAAACTCTCCGTGGACTCTCTCCGGCTGTCCCTGGGCTGGCCCTCGCCTTGAATTTTATTTGGCTCATCCGCAGTCATGCTGTGTTCCGCATCAGGCACCTCGACTTGATTCCCGATGGCGGCATCACCCTTTCCTTCTGGTACCTTAATCCGCGCGGCATCTAGCTCAGCCATCTCCGCCTCTACTCAGGCGTCAATTTTGTTCACCTGAGCTTCGCCGTTGTCCGCCCCAAGCATCGACACCTTGGTCCAAGGCACAACTTCCCCCTTTCCCTTTCTACACCCCCTCTTGTTCGACCTAACAACACGCAATGACCACATCCTCTCCAAGCATCGATATATCATCCTCGGCAATCGGAACGTTTGGTCGGCCATGGTCGTGTGTATCAATGCAGGCGATATATGGATATCGCATGTCGATGTATTCATTCTCCAGTGGCGGCTCGCGTAAAGGTTGGGCCGGCAGGGCGCCGTAGATCGGATCGAGCGTTGATGAGCTCTGTGACGGGCGCAGCTGTTTTCTAGGCCAGCCAGCCATCGGCACGAGGGAAGCTCGAACATCTGGGCGAAGCCAGCAACAGTACTGAGGTCGCGGGACTCTCTCAATCGACAACGAGTGGCATTGTAACACCCTCGAGCTTCTCCATCAATGCTTGCCTGTCCTTCATGCTCGGGGATACTTGTGTGTCTTCCTCTACATCATCCACAGCTCTCTATCTCCCCATCTCCGTCCGATTCAGGCGATCGGCCTTCGCCACTTGCGACCTCGTCACCTCATCTCCTTGCAGCTGATCTTCCTGTTGCTCGGAAGCATCTCGTGTGGAATATCGCCCGCCGGCTGTGACACTTGAACTACTGCGACGTCGCCCATCGGTCCGGGTTGCTGGGCTGCTTGATGTGCGGCTTCGTTTGCTTCTTGGTCCGTTCCCGTTGGTTGCCGTCGTGAGAATCTGTTACGGAGGCGCTGTAGGTTCTACGGTCTCCTCTTCGGCTGCCATTTGGCCCTCCTTTGTAAGGCGTGCCTCATCTTCACGCTGGAGTCGATCCGCGGGCTCTCGAGCTGTGGATGCAAGAGTCTCCTGCTGAATCCTCTTACGCTCCGCAGCAGTATCCGCCTCGGCAATCATACGTTGGTTCTCTTCACGCTCAGTACATTCACGCTCTGCAGCAGCAGTAGCGTCAGCCTCAGCAGCTGCAGCTACATTCACTTCAGCGATGATATTGTCTCGAGCTGCAGCCACGATGTTCCCCTGCCGGATGCCCTCACGTTGCTCACGCAGCTCTGCATTCTCCAGCTGACGCTATGCCCCCTCGGCCGCTGCTTGGCGTGCGTGCTCATTGAGAAGGTATACATTGCCCCATGATGGACTCCCTCGCTTCCTCGAAACTCGGCCCAAATCACGAGCGTGGTACTTGCTGCTCGCCATCCCAGCCAGATACCCTGTCGAGCACATCTGCGAGGGTTGGCAGTCTAGATGGCTCGGGACGTTTTCGCTTCTTTGTCTTCTGCTCGCAGTGCTGCTCGAGGTCGTGGGCGTAGTCGTGGCCAGTATCGACATTTCGTGATGTAGTATGTTCATCACCTTCGCCAGGATCTGGCATGGTCTCTTCCTCTCGGCGTTCGCATTGGTCAGACAAAGGCCGCTCCGCCGGCTTGACTTGGGTGGACATGGAGCGGGATGGTGGTGTAGACTTTCTGAGCGACGAAGGGGTGTTCTTGGAACTCTCCTGACCACGACTCTCTACGGATGGTAGCAGGCTCTCGTCGCCTTTGGACGATCCTTCGCTTGAAGTGAGGAGTCGGCTCTCTGACTCGACTGCAAAGCTTGAAGGTAGGTGTGAGGAGGACGATGAACGGATGTTGCGCTTATGATTCAATGACTGGGCCGGCGAGTCGGTCGTTGATATTGTCTCCTGGACACGCTCTTCCAAGCTGGTGATGGCGGTATTGATGCGTGGTTTGCCCCTGGAGGCAGCATCGGAGAGCAGTTCGAGGTCAGTCACCAGGTTCTTGACGCTCTTGACACCACTCTTCGAGGCTTCTTCCATGGATGCACCTGCTTCAGCGAAGGAATTCTTGACGTGTTGTGCCGCGTTCTTGGCACCGTCAACCTCACTCGCCTCTTCAAATTCGCCGACGAGTGTTCTCCTTTGCTTTGGCACAATCCGACGTCAGGTCGGTAGCTCCTCCCTTCAAAGTGACCAGCGCCGATTTGGTAAGTTTGACTTTAGCCTTCAACGAGATCGACGAATCGTGAATCTCAACGAGCGCTTTCGGAGAGCTGTCCACATCCCGACCAAAGTTCCGGAGGCGCCCTTGGTACTGCTGGCGGTGGAGGACAGACCGCTCAACGCAGACTTCAATTCTGTCAAGGTACCATGAATGCCGTTGACCACCGATCTCCACTTCTTTCATACGTTTGTTTCCCATCTCCTTCTATACCTTCTTATCTTCATCGCCTTTTGATTCATCTCCTTGACTGGTCTTCTTAATTCACGCTCTCCTGACTCGCCTTCTCGCGACCAGTCTTCCTTCTCGATCTTCGCAATTTCGAACTCAACTTTCCGGAGTTTCCTCTCCGTCCGGTCCATGTGGTTGGACTTCACACCTGCGTATCAACCTCCTTGCGGCCGATCTTCCTGTGGCTCGGAAGCATCTCGTGCTGGGACATTGCCCGCAGGCTGTGGCAGCTGAACTCCTCGCTTCGCGGCTTTGTTGCTTCTTGAGTGTTTTCCGCTGCTTGTTGGGCATGCAGGTCGCATCAAGCGGTAGTGTAGGCTCCCTGCCAGACTCCCTGCCCACTCCGACTTCAACAAATGCCGATGCTTTCTCAGAGAATGAAGCGACCTGGTCATCGGAAGCCGGCGCTACTTCTCGTATGTACGAGTAGGGTCGGAAGTAGGCCGGTAATCTCCAGGCACGCCTTGCTGAGCTAAATAGGGTGTAAGCTCGAGGAACGGCAATGTTTGCATGAACGAAGTATGTGCAAGGCGCTTCTCAGTGTGCACTGTATATTCAGTACACAGTCTGTAGAATGGAAGTCGGACGTTGGTGCTGTACTAGCAATACGAGGCCTCGTACAGCTTGGTCGGGGATCCTAGTTGCAAGTGGTATAAAGCGGTCAGCTCCCAGCAAACAACACCTGTCATTGAAGTAAGTATTGGAGCCCGTCCATTGAGAGTCATACCGATGTTTCGGCGCCAATCAATCAATACTTGCCAGAGGAGGATGTGTAGGGTTGTCACGAAGGGCGTCAATGCCTGTATGTACGACAAAGCCTTCAAACGGACATCGTATTGCGCCTGCGCCTGCTGGGTGACACTGGAGCCGTAGCACTGCAGTTTGGCCTTCAGGCTGACGACATTTGCAACCTTCTTTGCGTCACGACCGGATGCTTCTTCCTCGGCAAAGCCAATGAGTACCTCAATGTCTTCGAAAATCTGCTGCGCCGATCATTGTGTGTCAGACCAGTAGGAAGGTGTCGTCGCACTCGGAGGCTCACTGTGCTGGTACCAGATCGAGAGGAATGCAACGATTCGATCGACTTGTCTTTAATGGAAGGTTCCCCGTTGTCTGTCCACGGACCATGTCGCACCGCTTGTCAAAGGTCTGCCAGCGGGGCAAGAACAGAGGAAACCATGCAACGAAGTCAACTCTCGCAACATGAAGGGGCTCTCTTGCCGGATAAAGTAAGTCTTCTTGGCTGGAGTGGAGATCCTTTGGTTGCATTCCGAGTATATCTGACTGCTTCTTATCTGTTTGCCAGACATGCTGCCTCCACTTCAACATTCATTGCGCCGCCCTGCTGGGCGACTCAAATCTGGGCATCGTGAGTCCACGCCTGGCTGGAAGGTCGCAAATCAGGAATTTGTTGACCCTCAACCAGCAGTGCCGGCCGCGAGAGCAAGAAACCGCACTGCCAGATCTCACGCTCTTTGCACTGGACGCCACCGTCAAGGCCGCTGGAAGAGATCGTCGCTGGATATCCCTCTTCGCACTCCGTACGTGGGGTCCCTTCATTCGAGCTCGGAGCACAACTGAGTGCATCTGGTTCGTACTTCTGAGCCGGCGCCCGCAAGACCAGCCAGTAGTAAAGAGCGCCAAAGGATACTCCACTCAAATGCGACAGATAGCCGATTCTCGCGGAAACCAGACCGGGAGAGCCGGCAAGTCCCAATACATTGCACAGGGCGATGCAATTTCTGAATGTGTACTCCACACCCGAAAGCCACATCGGGATCGAAATGGCAATATTGTTCACCGCACGGAAGGCCACTTTCTCCCAAGGGCTTCCTAGGGCACCGATGGCCCAAAATGCTGATATGACACCGCTGGCGCCGATGCAAGGGAAGGGGTTTGAATGTTGGAGCAGTCCTAGCAGATTCGTGACGACGCCGGAGCCGAGTGTGACGACGACCACATGCCATGCATTCATGCCCGGAATTCGCGAACAAGGACCTGCGATTTCGAAGATGCCAAGCAGAGTATTGACCCAGTGGCCTGAGCTTGATTTCATCCTGCTTGGAGCCACCCTTGGGCAAAACATTCTTGATCCATCTCCGCAGCTGGTCATGCTGGGCGGCGGTGAGGGCGGCCATTGCTCTTCAGATGAGCGAAGGAGATGGAGGGAAGAAGCCATGTTGTGCGTCGCCGTCTCCCTTAAATGATGCGTGGTTGTTGTGCGAACTAGAGATGCAGTTGCAGGGCTGTGATCAGATGTGGAGATGTGAAGTTGCCCCTTGCATGTTTAGAGGTGGTCCGTGCGGGAAACCGACATCTGTCGGACTTCGACATCACCTCTGTCTTCCATCTCCTCTTTCGAGACTGCACGAGATCACAACGTACCCAAGCACTCATTCAGGCGTCGAACTATGCAGGTCCCTAGGAGGATGACCCGCCTCACTCTGGGCCAGCACAGAAGACCTGCAGTCATCTCATGTTTCGGGTATTCGACATCGCACGCATTTGCATCGAGGTTGGTCACCGCAGGAGACCTTCCCGAATTTGCAGCTGGTAAAGATCGGAGGATCTGTCGCCGATGGACCGAAGACGAAGAAGCTGCTCTGACCACTAGATACCACAACGCTGAGCCCTTGCGCATCATCGCTAGCGCCCTCCAACGCACGCTCAGAAGTGTGAGACACAAGAGGGCCATCCTCGGTCTCAAAAGACGAAGAGCATTCTCCGCCACTCAATCGAAAACCTGGACAAGTGCAGAGGTTGACAAGCTGTCCAATATGCGTCGCCGAGGACACCAGTGGACAGCGATTGCAGCGGCTCTAGGTAGAACTGTGGACGCAGTGCAGCATGAGCATGGTAAAGGCAGGTTTCAAAATCATCAGTTGCGATGGCAAGATTCTGAAGTCGAACTACTCCTCCAGCTGCGCCGATCTGGTAAGAGTTGGACAGAAATCCATCAAGCGATGCCTCATCGAAGCATTGAAGCACTAAAGTACAGGTACCGACTGGGTTTGAAAGCGGGTGGAAGGGAGAGCCAGTCGCTGTCTATGCCATGGACTGCAAACGAAACATGTCTACTTTTGCACCTCCGCCGCCGATACAGTTTGAGCTTCCCCCTCATTATGTGGTTGCTCGGGAATACGCATACGCCGCCTTCGGCCAACCACAAGTTTTTGGTGCTCACAAGAGCCCGCCGCGACGACTCCTCGACGTCACAAGTCAAGACAAGCAGGGAAACATCCGGTAATGGACCGTAGTAATTCAGGCATCTGGGACTCGCCATTCGACACAACGGTCCATGCCACCAACAATGATCGTATCAGCATCTTCAGGCTGCGCCGCTTCCGGGTCTGTTGGACCTCGACCCGGAACGGGTCCAAACTGATAGATGAGCGTGGATGTACAGTCGCATCACCAGCTCTGACAAGGTCGACTGTAAGTGCGGTGTTGACAAGCGGTCATGGTGCAGATCGAGTGCTCGGAAGCTGGCAGCACGACGCTTGGGCAGACATCTTGTTGAAGGAACGGCCATGTTTCGCTGTGGTGGGACTACTAGCATGCCCAAACGAATGGACGAAGGCGGAAACGCATGTGGTGAAGAGGATGCGAGGCTGGGAACAGCAAAGAGCAATGCATCCTTTGCGAGGATCCTTCTGCTCCTTGCCACCAATGCCACTGCAAAGGAGGTGAAGCAAAGTGTGTCCCGCTCAAGACTGCAGGTGCTCGGCACTGGTACGATGCGTTCTCGCCATCGTTGCTGATTACAATGCCTCAGCCTGCTTGGAATGGTCTCTGCGGATACGGACACCATATGGTCTCATGCAAAGCCACCCTTAAGATATCTTGGCCGCAAGATCCAGCATCGAACAAAGTCACCCAGATCAGGGTTCTTGCTCTCTCTCAAGCTTAGGCAGATCTCAGGTCTCCATGTCTTTCAGTGCAGATTACGTCAAGACTATTGACTTACTTGTCAGTATCCGACAAACGGACGTGGCCATACGACCTGAGTACAGCCGTGGTCGAAGGCCCGCAATACTCATCGGATTCAGCAACGGTGTGATCCTTGTGCTCGGTTGATCTTCGGCTTGCGGAGATGCGGCAGATCTGAGGAGCTGGGCGGGCACCTTGCATGTCCAAGTGGTCTGTGCCTCCGAAGGAAAGGGAACTGGAAGCCGAAAGACGCCATCTCCTGTTCACGAATATTGTCTCATGCCAAAGATCACAACAACATACCCCAGAACCTTTGCAATAAACGCATCACCAGCTACGGAGAGCACGCGATGCACGAATCGACGAATCAATCTACCATCACAAGGCCGCTTGATCGATTCATCCATCATGAGCATGAAAACCTTTACTGTTCTGCGTTCCTGGCGCTCGGCATCGAATCTGCTGCTACCTAAGACGGTCGTCAAAAGTCTTACGAGCGTGTCCGAAAAGCCACCCGAACCACTTTGGAAACGTGGACGCCGCTGGACCAGAGACGACGAGGCGCATATAGTTGCGGAGTATCGGAAAGGCATCTCTATTGGTGACATTGCCAGCAAATTGGACTGCACCTCGAACAGCGTATCCGTCAAGCTCCACAAGTTGGGTGTCCTACAGTTGCGCGCTAGGCGTGTCCTGCCATGGACCACCGAAGACTTGCGGATCATGGAACATTCCTTTTCCCAGGGCCAAAGTTTCGCAACAATCGCAAAGCGTCTTGGACGTACAGAGTTGAGCGTGATCGCGAGGCACCAGCGGCACTCTTCCCAAAGCCAAGGTTTAGGACGATTCTGGACTGAGCTGGAGGTCAAGCAGCTCACAGAGCTGAAACGTCAACGTGCCACGATAGACAATATCTGTGCTCACTTCCCACACCGCAGTCGAACATCACTGGTGGTCAAAGCATGGCGGCTGGGACGTCAGAACCTGCAGACTGGGTCAATGGACATACCCTGGTCCTCGGATGAGAAGTATCTCGTGCTGAGTCTCAGGGATCGTTACAAATTACCCCTCAAGCTGGTAGCAAGTCTACTTGGGACAAAGCGCAGCCCGCTTTCGGTCTCGCAGAAGTGTTGTCGACTGAGGCGAGCTTCCACCATGGATGAGGAGGGTGGTGGACTGATCACACGATGATCAAGCACCACGCTCGTCCCCGTGATACCGTGCAAGGCGATCCTCGATGGTCCGGTCTGCTAGCCAAGTGTTTCTCGCCACCGAATCGCAGTCAATTATCGGGCAAAACGTCGGGAAGAACTCCATCGAGCTCGTTGAGTACCTTGCGATAGGAGGCATCAGTCGTCTCGCAACGTCGACTGCCAGTCTGGACGCCGCTCGTCCTATGTCGCCAACATCGCGCGCTGACGGGCTGCTGGCAGCTGGATCACAGGCTATGTACACCGACAACGGCACCCTGTCAACGAAGTCTCGCCCAAAGTCAAACGAAGCTATGGATACGAGGACTCTCGCAGTGAAGAGGTGGGAAGGCCGAGAGCAGCAGAAGCCCACGCGGGCTTTGCGAGCTTCGACCGCCTCTTGTCACCAGCGTACTTTTTGACTGATAAGAATAGCATGTATTGCATTGTATTGCAGGTGCCCTATTCAACCTTGGCAAGCCGGAACTGATCGCAATGGAATAGCCTGCTCGATATGCTCTCGAGAGAGTCCGATATCAATGATGCTGCACTGCGAACGAGACGGCCGACCACATGGTCTCACACAGACGCCGGCTAGAATTGGGATGTGTGCAAGGCCGAATACTCATCAAAGAGCCGTTGCGCAACAAGAAGCCTAAGATGTTCAAAATTCGCCGTCAAGGCTACAAGCTCTGCATCTTTAATCGCCTGAATACATGAAATACCACAAACGTCGAATGGTGCCAGCTCCTCTTGCGGGCCTCAAAGCGAACGTACACCGAGATGCTGTTTGCCGAGCATCGACGTTGTCTTGAGTATAATGATACATTTGTCTCGATTTCTACTTTCTACTTCGTAGATTTATCGTCAAAGTGGGGACGCTGGGGTGGGCCCACCCTTGCTCATCGAGTCGGTCCGTGCGCGCGGAAGAAAGAAATGGTGTCCGATGGCAACCACTTCTCGCCTTCATACACCAAGGAAACCAACAGAAACGCAGCCACTGCCTGCGCTTACTGCAGAGCGCATGCATTGCAAATTCGGTGCACACGAAATACCGCCATGCCGACTCTGAACTTGTGATTACGATGCGATGTTTCAAGGCTCTTCGTTTCTGGTGCTCGCCGCTGCAGCTGATGCCATCAAAGACTGTCGTCAGAAAGCTTTCCAGTGTACCCCAAAGAACGCTTCATCCAGTTAGGAAAGGTTGGAAACGATGGACAAGAGATGACGACGCTCGCCTAGCAGTGGAAAGCCAGAAGAATACGTCTTTGGACGATATTGCCCGCATTCTGGGTCGTACTTAGCTGGCACGGTGTGGATTCAAGAATCCGAGAACTTGGCCTCAAGCAACCGCTTGCTACACCTCGACATTCTCCATGGAGCGACAGAGAGTTGCAGACCATGGATGACGCACTTCGCAAAGGGGAATCACTCAAAACGATCGCAAGCATGCTTGGACGGTCAGAACGAAGCGTGTACAATAGACACGCTTCGAAAATCTCGCAGAAGACAGGACGATTTTGGTCAGAGTCAGAGGCTACACGGCTCAAGGAGCTCATCCGCCAGAAAGTGCCCTGGGAAGAAATTGTTCCCCAGTTTCCCAATCGCACTCGAACAGCGCTGCAACTCAAAATGTATTCATTAGCGCATCGAGTCTCGGAAGAACCTCAATCGTTGGTGCGGAGACCCTGGAGCGCGGATGAGGCATTCCTTGCCTCGAGTCTTCGAGATCGCTACGGCATGAGTTGTTCTCTCATTGCGAAGTTACTTGGGACCAATCGTAGCCAGTTCTCGATCTCTCAAAAGCATTGGAAAGCGACTAGAGCCCGCGCACTATCTACGAAGTCTGACAGGTCTGTTCGAGACTGTGGAGTGCGAGCAGAGTGAAGGCCGCAATCAGCTACCAAGGCATCTGCGAGTCGACCGTACGAGCCATCGTCGAAGTTGTCGTTGAGCCCGTCCGCTGCCATGCGCTGGCTCCAGTGCCGGAGCGACTCTCCGCACAAGCACGACGATACAGGTAGCCATGTTTAATCTTCCTTGGCTGGGTCCCCCGAAGCCACATGACTGCAGCTCAATGACCGACAACCCGCGTCGAAACTCATCTTGAGCCGACGGACCCTGCTCGGACAGCCACTCTCCGGGATCGTTCGAGATGTAAGCTGAGCCTGGTGTCTGGGTGGAAGTCTTGTTGAACCTGCCAGTCGGGCGGCATTGACACCTGCGATGGACCGAGCAGAGCTTATTGCGCGGGATTGAATACTTAGATCAAAAAGATACATGAGATAAAGGACGTGGGGGTCCGAGTTGCGCTGAGGCAAGTCGAGACGGCGGATGGTCTCGTGCAGTCTGCTAAACGTCAATCGGCTGTACTGTGAAAGCTCTTCCTTCATCCTTCGTTGTGTCAATGTAAACGGAAAGTGCTCTCAATATTCAGTGACTTCCTATCTCGCTCTAGCTGCGGAGACGCACGGGCCCTCAAGCTACATACCTGCGTCACTCCTTGACCAAGCTCTCGAGGTCCGTAAACAAGACCAACAACCAACACCCCGACAATCTACACAGCATCTCTCAAAAATGCCAATGTTCCACTCAGGCGACCTCCAATCTGGTATTTCCCGAGCCATCACCGAACAGAAACTCGTTGCCGTCTTCATCTACTCCACCACCGACTCGAACAGCCAGACATGGGAGCAAGAATGGCTTTGCAAGGCACCTCTACAGGCGGCGGATAATGCGACAGCTCTAGGAGAGAGATTCGCGGAGAAGGCTGTGCTCCTGAAAATCGAGTTTAAGAGTCAAGAAGCTGGCTTCCTGTCGGCGTTTTGTCCCATCACTGCGGCGCCTACGTTTGTGGTGATTCATAATGGAAGGGTGTTGGAGAAGGTGGAGGGAGAGGTCGGACGGGAGGAGTTTGAGAAGAAGATCAGTGCGGCGCTGGGATTGGAGTTGAATGGCGAAGAGGCAGAAGAGACGCAATCGACACAGACGGAGCCAGCGGAACAACTACCTGCGACAAACGGACCATCTGCTACCACCGATACACAACAGCAACAACGCCCGCAGCCCACACCTGTAACCGAAGTCTCAACACCGCAAGCACCTCACAATATGAATCACATGTTCCCCGACCGAGCACAACGACTAGAAGAAGAGAAGGCGAAGCGAGAAGCGGCAGAGAAAGCAGCACGAGAAGCACGGACAAATGCCAGACGAAAGGAAGCAGAAGAAGCACACGCAGCGCATCAAGCGAACGATTCGAGCAAGTCAAAGGAAGCAGCCAGGCGAGACTGGCTTGTACAACAGAAGAAGCGACAGGACGAAGCAAAGGGAGAGAAGCAGCGGATATTGGCACAGATTGAGGCGGATAAAGCAGAAAGGAAGGCGAGATTCCAAAGAGCACCGGTGGAAGCTGCGAGTACACCACTATCACCCTCCGCGGACGCTGCATCGCGGAGGACGGGTGCTGGTGGGATGTGCAGTCTCCAGATTCGGCTGTTCGACGGAACGAGCATCAAAGGTCGATTCGAGCCTTCTGCGACACTGTCGTCCGGAGTGAGGGACTGGGTCAGAGACAGCACATCCAAGGAGGCCAGAGGAAGCGCCAACGGTGCCGACATTCCGTACACATTCAAGCTCATCCGAGCTCCACAACCGAGTCGAAGCATCGAAATCTCAGAAGAGCACCAGTCTCTGCACGACCTCGGCCTGACGCCAAACGCGACTCTGGTGCTACAGCCAGTGAGCGGCTTCAGCGACGCATACACAACCGACGACCGCGGATACGTCAGCTCGGCCCTAAATCTCGCCTATGGAGCAGCGAGTAAAGCGACAGACGTGCTGTCCAGTGCGTTGTCGTACGTGCCCGGGTTCGGACCAGCGACTTCAGCGGATGACGACCGACCTTCGTCTTCGAGTCGACGTGAGGAGGATATGTCCAATATGGATGGGTCGTCGGATGATGCTGGGTCGAGTCGGATCAAGGTGAGATCGCTGGCGGATCAGCGGGCTGATGCGATGAGGAAGGAGGGCAAGAAGACTGAGTTTTATAATGGGAATTCGTCGGCGTTTGAGGGGAGGAAGGATGATGATCATAAGAAGTGAGGAGGCTGATGGGCTTGAGGACATGAGATATGAAATGGTAATGACTATGTTGGACTTTGACGGGCTTTGCAATCATTGAATTGAGCCGCGAGCGTCGTCAACGGGATGATCTTTGCATGCAGCTGTTCCCGACGCAGAAGGCTTTTCCCTCCCAAACTCTCTATTGCTGTCACTTCTTTCCTCGAACGTCTTCTGTCAAGTTGTTCTCTGTTTCATGTGAAAGTCGGCATTTTGTAGAGGGCGTTAGTCAGCGCCTATCTCCGCCTAGAACTACCTACCGTAGCGTAGGTTCATTTGAGCTCCTTCAGCATCATTGAACTTTCAACCGTCTGGACACCACATTCACAACCTCCAACGATGGACAGATCCCGCATCCTCTGGCGCACCGTCGCCCACACGAAACCACTCCACTCCCTCAACACATCACGACTTCCCACCCCGCGACCGCAATGGATCTGCACCCGCTGCCTCCACACCCCTCCTCGCCCATCTCCCTCCCGCATCCTCCGCACCCTCCACCAACAACACTCCCGCCCCCAACAACGTCGCCACGCCTCCAACTCACCCGCCGACCTCCCGGGCTTCACCTCCATAGTCGACAACCCCCCACAACTCATCCGCGCCGGCCGCCCGCACAACAAATACGGCCTGCTCTTCCTCGCCATCATCCCCGTCACAGCCTTCGTTCTCGGCTGCTGGCAAGTCCAACGTCTAGCCTGGAAGTCCGACCTCATCGCCCGGTTCGAAGACCGACTCATCCGAGACCCTTTACCTTTACCCCCGCGCATTGACCCGGATGCGGTCAAGGAGTTTGATTATCGGAGAGTTTATGCGAGGGGGAAGTGGAGACATGATAAAGAGATGCTCATCGGCCCGAGGGTTCACGATGGAGAAGATGGGTATCTTGTTGTGACGCCGCTTGAACGGACGGAGGAGTTTGCTGCTGGGGGGGACAAGGGGAATACTTCGATTCTGGTGTGTCGGGGGTGGATTAGTAAGGACAAAGCGGCGCCTTCGAAACGGCCCGAGTCTCTGACGACGGGGGAGGTGGTGGTTCAAGGTTTGTTGAGGGAGCCGTGGAAGAAAAACATGTTCACCCCGGACAACGTGCCTGAAGAGAGGAAGTGGTATTTCCCGGATGTGGCACAGATGGCGGCAGCGGCGGGGACGCAAGCGGTGTGGATCGAGGAGACGATGAGGCCGGATTTGTTGGCTAGTTATGAGAGGGCGGGGAAGGGGGTGCCGATTGGACGGGCGCCCGAGGTGAATTTGAGGAATAATCATACGCAGTGAGTACACGTGTGAGGGTGGGTGGTGTTGATGTGACTTGCTAACGCTGTTGGGGGGATAGGTATATTTTCACGTGGTTCTCGTTGAGTTTGGCGACGAGTGTGATGTTGTACATGGTGATTAAGAAACCTTCGAGTGGGAGACGGATGAGGCAGAATCGGGAGTGGTAGGAGAAGGATTGTGGCAGCGGTTCTACAGCGACTCGAAACGACTTCAATGCCGACGACAACTTCGATACCTCCTACACCTCTCTCTCCAAGCATTTCGAACCATTCCGCTTTTCAACGCGATTGATGCAAGCAAATTCACCCAAGCAGCGACTCCCGCCAAGCAAAACAGCAAGACACTCATCCAACGAATCCCGAAGGTTCTCCATCAAATCGCAGCGAAACGCCATCTGTCGATATCTCCACCTCGAACAAATCATTCATAAACATAACAAAACCTCCCCTCAGTCGTACTCATCGCCTCCCGAATCCTCAATCCTCGAAACCCATCATTGACCCCCAAATCAATCCCATCCTCCAACGTCGCGTTTCGCGATGGCGGGTCGTTGAGGAAGGTGATGGTTCCTGCTATGGTATTTGTTCGGGTGGGGATGTCCATATTCTGCCACGTCCACCTGTCTTTTTGTTAGCATTGGACTGCATGAAAGGCGGAGAGGAGCTGGGACTCACCAAACACGATCAATCATGGCGTGGTGGAAGAAGAACCACTGCGAATGAGAAAAGAAGAAGTCAGCGAAGTGTCCAACCCATCAGGCTCACGCATCGATCTCGAAACTCGCAGCCAAATCCCTCGATACGGCCGTGAGCCTCTCGCCTTTCAGTGCTCACCATATCTCCAGGACTGGTATAAAAGTCCGCACCGGGATCTCCGCCGACCATGAAATGTCCTCCCGAATGGACGCCATAGTATGGTTTTTCTCCTGGAGCGAACAGTCCCTGCATCTCATTTTGAAAACCCGCGATGTCATCATTCCCCATGATCAATTTCGTCGTATTCGCATCGCTCGCCCCACTCGCCGATTCAACACTCAAGTCCCGACGTAAACACCTCGGATTATACCCGAAGCCGTCCTTTCTTGGATTCGGCGCTGTGTCGTTGATTCCGGCGAGGCCGGCGGGTCCGAGATTCACTCGAACATCTTTGAAGGGGCCGGTGGTTATGCAGCCGCCTCCGACGCCGGGGGGGAGGGCTAGGGCGGAGGGACCGGGTGGACCGATTATTATCGGAGGATGAGCTTTGTAGACTCCGTTCCCACTAATGGACGTCTCCGAACCATCGAAGAGAGGAGATCCGATCACGGAATTGGTGTACCGACCCCAAGCGGCGTAGGGTTGGTAGCCTTCATACCCGCACTCGGAGCGGAGGGCGGTTTCGTAGGTGTGGAGGAAGTAGCGGTGCCAGGAGAGGAAGTTGCCCTGTTGAAGATTGGCGGTTAGTGGATGGGGAACTTGTCCATTGTTGTGGTCTTTGATGTTCGGGTTCTTATTACTGTGGTGTGGATTCGCAGAGTTTGGTTGACGTGCGTGCCGACGAAGTCGTCGAGTCGACTGCGTGCTCCTGGTACGAGATCTCCACTGATCGAAGGCTTGGTGGTCATGCATTTTACGGCGGCGATGTAGGACAGTTTTTGGGAGCGGGTGAAGGAGTCCCATTCTTTGCGGCGGTGGGCGGTTTCTAATGTGCAGGTGGAGTTCTTTTGGGAGGGGTGTGTGGCTTTGTGGAGTTTGAGGTTTGCGAGGCCCTGGAGGGCGAGGGCGTCGGTTCCGTGGGTTGGACCGGGGATCCAGGTTGTTTGGTTGTTGTTGTAGACTGGGGGGTTGGGGGAGGGGTATGCTGAGGGAGTGGAGGGATTGGTATTTGCGGATGGGAGGGCGAAGACGGTGGAGGATGTGAGAAGTAATGCTAGGAGGGACAGCATTTTCGGCATCGATGAGAGGGAGGGGCTGGACAGTGAGGACAACGACATCGGCCCCAGAAGAGGAACGTAGATCCAGATATATACCAACCTTGAACTCACCGGGCATTCACAGCAGGATTTTTCTCTGCTGATACCTTAGTACTACAATATTTCCGCCGCGGTGGAAAAAGGTTACAACGGCCGAGAGACCTACCTTAGCTGGTACCTTTTTCGCTACAGACGGCCCTGCGTCGATAGGGCGACTTGGAAAAGCATCAGCAGTGACGGGAGGTATTGGTCGGGGAGGGGGAGGGGATTGGACGCCACTTTTGTTCTATCCTGCTTTGTAACTGGACTGATGTGTCTGCTAGACTGGCCGACTCAGCCGCGAAGGAGTATTGGGTGTGTCGATCCTTTTTCGGTAGCATCAGTCATCCCACCGGAGATGTCGGGCACACCGCTTGAATGTGGGATGCATGAGCATGAGGTGTGTAAAGACATCGGCTCCCCAATCGCTTTGTGCGTCGGAGAATTCATGGTGCAGGAATACGTGCGTCTCTTGGAACTTTCCGTGTGAGTTTTCTGAGTCGTCGCTTGGAGATGTCGTTGGAGATGGAACGTGGTGTTTGGCATTGTTCGGTACATTCTCGATAGCGTCTTCACGTGGGTGGGGTCCGGCATGGCGGCGGCGTGGTGAAGGGAAGCTCGGCATTGAGAGGGCAGGGCTATTTCCGGGTGGAGCTTCTTCCAAGTTCCTCCTCTTCTCACACCGCACCTCGCTTCATCAACCTCGATCTGCTGTATTGTCAGCACGGCTACCATCCGTGCAGTTATACTGTCCACCCCTGCTGCATCTGCATGCTCGTCATCCTCCCACCAGGCATGCCCGGGCTATCCCAGCCTGTGACGCACCTGCTAATGCGGAGAAGATTTGTCCGACAACACAACGAGACTGCGTTCATCTCGCCAGGTCAAGGTTTATGTGTTGTCTTCCGGCGCCATTTCGCTCGAGTCATGCGCCAATTGAACTACAATAAGAACATACATCTCCCAAGGTAGGCACTGTAAGGAGCTGACCTCACTGCCACAGCCTTCGACACCTCATCAGTCCCGACATGGCGATCCTCCTACCATCCTTCATCCTGCTCGCATGCGGGCTGACAGCCACATCCAATGCACAGCAATCCTCCTCTGCAGACCGACTTTCCACTTATGTCGACCCTCTTATTGGTACCGTCGGTCCAATCCCTGGATCCGCCATCGCCAGTGGAAACTCCTTCCCAGGCGCCGCCAGACCATGGTCTATGGCCAAAGTGGGAATTGACACCTCCGCTCTCGGTGTCCCCAACGGCACAGCTGGGTTCGTCAACGCCGGATTTTCTCCTCTAGGAAACGTCACTGGCATTTCCATGACCCACGTGTCCGGCACAGGAGGAACCCCCACATATGGCTTGATCTCACAGATGCCTATTTTGGGCGACCTAAGCGATGTCAACCTCGGGGACAACACCACATACTGGCAGAATCGAAGTCTGACACAGGAGGAGTCGACAGTCGGACGATTCGACACCGTCCTGCTGAATGGCTTGGAAATCAGCCTGACCAGTTCGTATCATTCGGGTCTCCTGCGGTACAAAGCAGGTCCTCCCACCAATTCCAACGCCACGGTGAGTGGATATGCCGATGAGGTATCACAAGACATGCACGTCCTGGTCGATCTCACCCACGCCCTACCACCCTACGACGGCGGCGACGCATACGCGCAGAAATTCCTGCATGGAGATCTTCACGTTCGCAGTGATTCCAGCGGGCAGCCGTCGTACTTTGGTTCGGCGACGTATAGGGGAGGATGGGTTCAGGCTAATCCGCATACTCTGTACTTTTGTGGGAATTTCACCGTCCCAGATGGGTCGGACTTGGTGCCTACTTCTGCGTATGTGGAACAGCTCGCGAGAGATGGGGTGGTCGGTGCGGGGACTTTCAGCTGGCCGTATGATGCGGCTGTGCCTCCTGCTTTCCCCGATCGACCGGTTCCGCAGTCGTTTAATGATGTTTATGCCACGCAGGGAAGTGGTATGGGGCTTGCTGGGCTGTTTAGTTGGACGTCTGGAGGGAGGAATGCAACGGCTGAGAAGGTGCTTGAGTCCAGAGTTGGGATCTCGTACATCAGCGCGGAACAAGCTTGTCATAGAGTGGCGGATGAACTCGCTTCAGTCCCTTTCGACGAGATTGTGTCTCAAGCGAGAGATGAGTGGGAAAAGGAGATTTTGGGTAAGATTGAAGTCGTGGATGATGGGTCTGAGACAAGCAAGAACACGACGTTGAAGCGAATGCTCTATACCGCGTTGTATCAGACTGGACTAATGCCGTCCGACAAAACCGGCGAGAATCCTGACTGGGAAACTAACAGCAGCTACCCCTACTTCGACGACCACTACACTCTCTGGTGAGTCGCATTGACACCTCGTCGCGTTGACTCACTGACCATCATTCCCAGGGACACCTACCGCACCCTCCAACCCCTCTACCACCTCCTCTACACCCCCACCTACTCAAAGGTCCTCCGCGGTCTCATCGCAATCTTCACCCACGAAGGCTACTACCCGGCGGGTCGCTCCGCAAACTGGAACGGCCGGGTCCAAGGCGGCACGCACGCAGACATGGTCATCGGCGACGCGTACGTCAAAAACCTCGGCGAACTCTCCTCCTCCATCGACTGGCAAGAAGCGTATCGAGGAATGCTCAAGGACGCGGACATCCTCCCGGAACGAAACGCGGACACCGCGGCTTGGGACGGCGCGACGAAAGAGGGACGAGGCGCGTTGGATGATTATCTCGTGTTGAAGTACATCACCCGCAACCACTCGAGGAGTTTGAGTCGAGGGGTGGAATACTCCCAAAACGACTTTGCCATCTACTCCGTCGCGCGCAACCTCCCGGGTGTGTCGGAAAGCGACATCACCCGCTTCCACGACCGTGCAACCTGGTGGCAAAACCAATGGTCCCCCTCCGCCAACACCTCTCTCTTCGTCCCCTCCATTTCCAACTCCACTTCCAACACGACCTTCACCGGTTTCGTCGCGCCGAGGAATTCCGGCGGAGAATTCAATTACACCGACTATGACCCCTTGAGTTGTGGCTATTGTTCATGGGGAAGCGACATTTACGAAGCGAAAGTCTGGGAAACGAGTTTCTCCGCGGCGCCGCATGATATGGGGAGGATTATTGAATTGATGGGTGGGGATGAGGAATTCGTCCGTCGACTCGACGTATCCTTTCTCCCTGGTCTGGGTACAAGTGTGGGGATTAATAATGATGCTGGGAGTGCGTTGTTTAATCCGGGTGAGTCTGCCCTGTTCTCCCGAGAGCGACGGAGAGGACGTGCTCGCTGATGTGTGCTGACTTGGGGAATAGGCAACGAACCCTCCTTCGCCATCCCGTTTTTATATAACTACGTCCCCGGCCACCATTGGAAAACTGCGAATCAGACCCGCGCGACGGTCGATGCGTTTTACTCCGATGCCCGTAACGGATACCCTGGAAATATTGATGCGGGGGCGTTGCCGAGTTGGCTTATTTTCAATCTTATCGGTCTCGTAAGTCTCTCACTATCTTGGATGATGGTTCAAGGTGGACGAGCAAGCTGACAATAATGGTGCCGCAGTATCCCGTCTCAGCCCAAGCCCTCTACCTCCTCGGCGCGCCTCGTTTCTCCTCTCTCAAAATCCACCTCTTCTCCGGAACGAGTGAGGAGACGACGCTAGCAATCAAAGCGAATGGACTGAGTGAGAAGAGCTATTATCCGCAGAGTGTCACTTTTAATGGAGAGAAGTGGGAGAGGAGTTGGTTGTCGCATGAGGAGTTGGGGAGGGGTGGGGAGTTGGTGTTTGAGATGGGAGAGATGCCTGCGAGGTGGGATGGGGGGGAGAGGCCGTTTAGTATGTCGGGGTATAAGTAGAGGGGTGGAGGGAGGAGGAGGCTCGGAGGAGGAGGAGGAGGGTTGGATGTTGGGAGGGTCGGGTGGGGGTCTTGGTTGGCGGGATTGAGAGCGAAGGCAGGCTGTTTGATGGCCGAGTTGGAGATTGAGTTCGAGAGAGGGATGTAATGTCCCGGAGACTCCCGGAAGAGACTCTTGCTTGGAGAATGATACCTCAGACCTTACTGTTGCAGCCGAAATGAGCCAGAACTCCGTTCATGTTCACTGTCAGGTTTCCAATGCTGTCGTGCTTCCTGTCACGAGCCATATCTTAGTCGGCGGATCTTCCCGCCGAGCCGCACACTAGCGCAAGTAGCTCTTGCTGCTCGGAGCAGTCGTCGTCAATCCAAGACAAGGTTTCAACCACCATCGACATCGCCATCTCCATCACATCCACGCCGAACGTCATTCCCAACTCGCTGGCGTCTCGCATCAAGCACATTAAATTCTCACTGCGCTTGCCCAGGCCTCACTCCAACGACTTTCCGGAGTGATCGAGAGCCAAATCGCCGCTACACCACTTTCCCAGCAGCGACAGCACCGCCGCCATGTCGGACAACACTGTTTACAAAGCGACACGCGACTGCTCGAAAGATGTCGATGCTCTCCTCCCAGAAGCCGAGAAGCTCGCAAAGGTACACCACCTCCCGACCAAAACTCATCTCATCCCACTGACAACCCACCACAGTCCGGACAAACACAAGCTGCCATCGACAAGCTCCTCAGCCTAGAGAAGCAAACCCGCCAGGCCTCCGACCTTCCATCCACGAACCGCCTCCTCATCGCCATCGTCACGATATCGAAAGACTCCGGAGACTGGTCGCTGCTCAACGAGCAAGTCCTCCTCACGAGCAAGAAGCATGGACAGCTCAAACAGGCCATCACGAAGATGGTGCAGGTGGTCATGACGTTCTTGGATGAGGCGCCGAGTTTGGAGACGAAGTTGAGTGTTATTGAGACGTTGAGGACGGTTACGGAGGGGAAGGTATGATAATGTGATATTGAGGGTGTTCGGGAGATAGTACTGACGCACGCCACACAGATCTTCGTCGAAGTCGAGCGAGCACGTGTCACGCGGATTCTGTCCGATATCAAGCGGGATCAAGGAGATGTCACTGCCGCGAAGGATATTCTCTGTGAACTGCAAGTCGAGACGTTTGGTTCGATGAGCAGGAGAGAAAAGACGGAGTTCATTCTGGAGCAGGTCAATCTGTGCATACAAGATGGGGATTGGACACAGGCGGGTATTCTCGGACGTAAGGTCAGCACGCGATATTTCTCGCGCAAGCCGAAGAAGTCTGCAGAGCAAGTCGAGAAGGAACGCAAGGAGAGGGAGGAAAAGGAGCGCATGAGATCGGATGGGACAGTCGGAGATGACGAGCCAGTGGACGACGATGTCACCGATCTCAAACTCCGCTACTACGAGCAGCAAATCACACTTGCAAAGCACGACGACAAGTACCTCGACGCCTGCAAGCACTACCGACAAGTGCTGGACACCGAAGCTGTCGAGAACAACCCGGAGCAGCTTTCCGCCGCTCTCCAGCGCGTGGTCTACTTTGTCCTCCTCGCTCCCTACGACAACGAGCAGTCCGACCTCCTCCACCGCATCGCCCAAGACACTCGCATCGCCACGACATGCCCCAAGGAAGCCGAACTCATCAAGCGCTTCACCGTCCACGAACTCATGCGCTGGCCTGAGATTGAACGCGACTTTGGCTCCCACCTCTGCCATGGCGACATCTTCTCCGCCACCGCAGATCCCAAAGCCTCCGACCCAAAAGCTCACACCCGATGGCTCGACTTCCGCAAGCGCGCGATCGAACACAACGTCCGCGTCATCGCGAAGTACTACACTCGCATCCAATTCTCCCGCCTCGCCTCTCTCCTCGACTTGCCCGCCAGCGAGACGGAGAAGTACATTTCCGATCTCGTCACCAGCAAAACCATCTACGCGCGTATTGACCGCCCGGCGCAGATTGTCAGTTTCGAGAAGAAGCGGGATGCGGATGAGGTGTTGAATGAGTGGAGTGGGAATATGAAGAGTCTGTTGGGATTGTTGGAGAGGATCGATCATTTGATCACCAAGGAGGAGATGATGGCGAGGATTCAGCCGGTCGGGGAGAAGGTCGGTAAGGTCAGTGCTAAGGCTTAGGAGGTTGGTGCCTGCCCATACGAGGAGGAGTGGGAGGTCCTGCTGGCGGCAGAGAGTGCGAGAAGGGAAGAAGGATGGTTGTGGGTGAATAGAATCAAGGCTCCGTGGGTGGAGGACACGGATGATGAGGATGTTGAGTGGGTGTATTACGATTTGGAGAATATGGATTCGGACGATCCGGCTCTGGGGGAGGGGCTGTGATTGTATCGCAGACGAGGTGTTCCCGATATCGGAGATGGAGTGTTGCTGTGTTCACGGACGGCTTCAGGTTGTAGTGGCATGGCATACAGCGATCTGAGTTGTGAGAGGTCGTAGCATGTTTGTGTACGATCACTGCAGCATAAAAGTATAGTTCAATAGGAATCAAGTGAATGAATTCCCATCCCACCTGCCTACAGTGAAAAGAGGGGTCTAGATTTTGACCTCCGCCCTGCGTCACTCTCACCACGAATTTCAGACTCAGCGACCGACATCGTCTCTCTCAAGACACCTTGACTCACCCATACCTTACACTTTCCCCTCCGTTCGATGGAAACGGCCAAACATCAAATCCACGAGCAAGGACTAGCCACCGAAGTCAGAATGGTCAACAACAAAGAGGAACCCAAGGAGTTCCCAACCAAGCGGTGCGGTTAGTGAGTTCCCCAGCAAGAGCTACAAGAACAATATCCTACAGCTCGAGCTCGAGACCAACGTTTCAAGAGACCAACGCTAACTCCCTCTCCCTCTCTCCAGGCGTCCTCGGAGCCACCGGCAGCGTCGGCCAACGCTTCATCCTCCTCCTCGCTCTCCACCCGCACTTCCAACTCACCGCCGTCGGAGCCAGTCCCCGCAGCGCAGGGAAAAAATACCGCGATGCCGTCAAGTGGAAGCAGAGTCTGCCCATGTCGGAAGAATTGGGGGAATTGGTGGTGAAGAATTGTACGCCGGAAGAGTTTGCAGGGGAGGTGGATGTGGTGTTTAGTGGGTTGGATAGTGATGTTGCTGAGGAGACTGGTATGTCACTCGATACAACCGCGTGGTTGTGGAGTGTGATATGGAGGGGTGCGTACACTGACGGGTGAACTGCAGAGATGGCCTTCCTCAAAGCGAACATCCCAACGTTCTCCAACGCGAAAAACTACCGCCGCGACCCTCTCGTCCCCCTCGTCGTGCCAACCGTCAACCTCCCCCACCTCTCCCTCATCCCCCACCAACGCTCCCACCACAACCTCTCCACAGGCTTCCTAGTCTGCAACTCCAACTGCGCGGTCATCGGTCTCGTCATCCCCTTCGCCGCGCTCCAGTCCCGCTTCGGCCCCATCGACACTTGCTCCGTCGTCACCATGCAAGCCGTCTCCGGCGCGGGGTATCCAGGCGTCAGTTCCATGGACATAATCGACAACGTGGTACCCTACATTTCGGGAGAGGAAGATAAAATGGAACCCGAAGCACGGAAGATCCTAGGATCGCTGAATGCCGATGCGACGGCGTTTGAAGAGCAGAGCGACCTGCGTATTTCCGCGGCTTGTAACCGCGTTCCCGTGCTGGATGGACACACGGCTTGTGTATCCCTCCGCTTTACCCGCCGTCCTCCTCCCTCAATCGCCTCTGTTAAAGACGCCTTGAGGAGCTATGTGTCCGAAGCGCAGCAACTGGGCTGTCCTTCCGCGCCTAAGAACGCGATCGTAGTCATGGAGGAACCGGATCGTCCGCAACCGAGACTCGATCGCGAGACGGATCGGGGGTATGCGGTGAGTGTGGGAAGGGTGAGGGAGGACGAGAGTGGGATTTTTGATGTGCAGTTTGTGGCGTTGAGTCATAATACGGTGATTGGGGCGGCGGGGAGTAGTATTTTGAATGCGGAGGCGGCGGTTTTGAAGGGGTATTTGTGAGGGAGGGGAGGGAGGGAGGGAGGGAGGGAGAGGATGGGTGAAATACGATAGAGAGGACAGTAGCGACCGAGGGATGGATGTTCTCCTCGTTGACAACCTGATCTAACGGGACTTCATGGCTGAGACTCCTATCGATTCGTATATCTCAATTGTCTCTAGTACGGGTCCGTCAAGTGACTCTCTGAGAGACGCAGCTTCTGTCCGGAAAAGCCTCCGCTGAGCTGGACCATTTCCCGCCCGAAGCCATGAGGCTAGAAACGTGAGCATTGAGCATCTCTGCGTCGTCCCAAGCCATGGATACTGTCTCTCGAGTTCCATTCATAGCCCTGATTCCCTCACGGCACACACTTCCACGCATCCGGACTCTTATAATTCCCCGGATCCACACACAAATTCCTCAACGGCCACTTACAATGCCTCCTCTCAAAATCCACCCCCAACTCCTTCGTATCATTCACAAACTTCGTCCCCAGCAACACCTCCGGCGCCGCCTCCCCTCCCTCCTCCACCCACGCGACCATCCTCGTCAAGACATTCCTCTCTGGATCCGTGGATCCCCCTGCTCCCTGCCCAATATCCCACGCCCCATCTCCACCCGCACAATGTCCCATGCCTCCCACCCGGAAGAATCGATAAAATTCATCCAAGTCCGCGGGACTGGCGTTCATGGTCGTCGCGACGTGTTGGTAATATCGTGGACTGTTATCTGACGTGATGATGGCGTCCGCGAGACCGTGGTAGTGGAGGATTTTCCCGCCGTGGTCGCGGAAGGGAGCGAGGTCGCCGTTCCAGGTTTCGATGTCGGAGGGATTGGTGAGGTCGGAGATGGCGGCGTATGTGCTGTTTAGAGTCGCGGCGTCCCAGGATGGGTCTTGCAGGATGGCGTAACGCATCCAGTCGAGGGTGTATTGGAAGCCTTGGCCGTTGTAGTAGATGTAGGGAGCGGAGAGTTCGGTGCCGGGTTGCATGCGGGGGAAGATGAGAGCGCCGTCTTGGCCGTGGTAGTCTGCTAGCACGGCGGAGACGGTGAGGACTTGGGGTGCGGTGAGGCAGGGCGCGGTGGGGGTGGAGGGTTGGTTGGTGCGCCATTGGAGGGAGACGGGTTTGTAGTGGCAGAGGGAGGGGTCTTCGAGGATTCCGTCTGACACACCGTCGAGACCGTCGCATTGGGTGAGGATGTCGGCGTGTACGGCGGCCCAGAGGGAGGGAGGGAGGTAAGAGGGTGAGTCGGGGGAGCCGGTGATGGGGTAGAAGTGACCGGACCAGGAAGAGAGGTTGTTGAATGATAAGGCGGGGGCGCCGGCTACGATGCCGTCGAAGAGGGTGGGGAAGGACTGGGCCATTTTGAAACCTTGCCGACCGCCGGTGGAGCAGCCGATGTAGTAGGATTTCTCGTGGGGTTTGGCGTAGTAGGCAGAGGTGATGGCTTTGCCGACGAGGGTCTCGGTCAGGATCGAGCGATAGGAAAAGTCCTCGACGATGTCTGCATTTTGATAGAAGGCTAGACCGCGGGTGCCTTGATGGCCGTTGTTGGATCCTACGGTTGCGAATCCGAGAGATGCTCCGTAGGCGACGTCTTCGTATTGTACGCAGCCTCCAAGGCCGCCGTTGCCGGTTGCGAGGAATCGACCGGTCCAGTTGCTGGGAAGCCAGGCTTCCATGTAAATCTCCGAGCGTGGTGAGGTTGTGACGTTCATCGCAATACGGCAGAGATCGACCGGGGCAACCTGAGATGGTCGCTCGCACTCGGCAAGAAGTCCCGTTTGGTCAAGTGTGAGGTTCGTGCCGGCGGACACGAAGTCTGCGAAGTGGATGGTGACATTTTCGCGGACGAATCTGGATGAGAGGTCATTGCAGCTTATCGATGGATTCGAGTACTCGTGTTGGCTGCTTGCGACGGCTGAAAGGCCTAGTACCAGGGAGATGAAGCGCCACGCCATGGCTAAGAGTCTCTGGATAAACGGACAATTGAGCCTTTCACAATGAAAGAGATGGTCTGCCATACTGCCAACCCAACTGCTTCTTATATTGCACTCCATCGCTTGCAATGTCCACTCCACAATTGTGGACACAGCATCTTTCCCCACACCCCAGCCCCGCAAGCACAAGCGATCCATTGTCACAGCGTACAGTCGTGCAGTAGCATACGCGTTGTGCAGAAACAGACGTGATCGCCAATGGTCGAAGTGGAGTGAAGTGGTCACACAGCGTGAATGTCACGTCGGGACTTCGGGAGAGTTTTGCCGACATCCTGAGTCTGTGTTCGGCAGTTGGTGTGTGGAGAAATGCCGAGGGATCATTCGATTGAAGAATTGTGGTCACGAACTGGCAGCAAATGCCATCGAGATATGAGTCTGCGATGAGGATTTCTCACATATGTTGGAGTGGTTGTGAATCGCTGCGTAAAATCGGCTGAAATGCGGCATTGTCTGTGTAGGCGTCTGAGGCTGTTGCTCACTCGAATTGCTGCCACAATGAGCTTCGTAAACGGCAGTAGATGAACGCCGGACAAGTCCAATGAAGGTGTACGTTGACTTTCGAACGATGTTGATCTGCGTCGAACCTCCAGCACCCAGCGTTCCTGTAGGAAAAATCCGGTGTTGAGATTCAGGAGCCGCTTCACAGGCAGCGTTACCAATGCAGTGTTTCGGCCATTGGCACTGTACTGGTCCTGCGATGCCTGTCCGAAGGCAAATTCTGGTGAAAACGAGCAGGATAATACTGTTGACATCGTTTCGTAAAGGAGCTCGTTGATCGTCGAACATCAGTCAATCCGTGTCGGCTCCTTGTACGCATGGTCCGATACCAGGTCAAGCAATTGTGCTGACTTTCGAAGCTCTCTCACGAAATTTATCTTCAAGAACGAGTCTTTCCAGCTTGAATCATACTCGTGTGCAACTCCTTCACCTGCGGCACGATCAAGCTCTCAATCTCGACGGAGGAGTCGCTGAAGTCTTCCTTGCCGCCTGCCGCTGTTCGTGCAGTACTCTTCGCCCTGTTCTCCTCCGACACACGTACCCACTTCTCACCCTCAGCCTTACTGACGAACAACACCTCGTACTTTCGCGTGTTGAGCAAGTTGCCAATGACCAGGTGATGTGAATACTTCTCCAATGCACCTCTGGCTTTGGAAGCGAGCAAAGCTGGATCGGTCTCGAGTTTGAAACTGACGATCATGGCGTGAGGACTCCACTCATCGACCAATAGCTTCAAGAATTTCGGCACCGGGTCGAGGTCGATGATCAAAGAGCCAGCTTCCATATGTGCTGCGGGCGTGCGCTCCTCGGGTTCATCATTACCATTCAGCTGCTTCTTGGTGTGAAAGTCCTCGCTTGACTGGATCTTGTGCTCGACCATGCGATCTGCTGGAACGAAGAAGTCGCTCACAGCCGCCGCGAGATAGAATAGTGCATTCGCTTGCAGCGGCTGCATCAGGATAGCAAGTTCTCGCAAATGCCAGAGGTAGTCGTTGACTGTTGTGAATGGCAGCAAGAGGAGCAGGTTGCCTTTCTTGGCTTTCCGATACCTACGCAAGACACCCGCCATCTGTTGTTGGTACTCGTTCTGAACAACCACCGGCCCATCCTCGGTCCCGGTCATGTAATCCAAAAAGCAATTGGTGCTATGGCTGTAGTGACGAGAGTATGGCAGGAGAGAAAACTGTCTATGGAGGAAGATGACCGCATAGTCATTCTCCAGAAAGTACTCCGCGGAGGTTGCGCCACGAGTCCCGGCGGAGAAGTTGTCGATGAAGCGGACTGTTTGGTTTTCCAGAGGGACTGTCGTGCCACCAGAAGTTACGAGAGCCACTCGACGGCCAGCCTTTGAGTGTTGCTCGATGAAGTCGCGTGAGAGCTGAGAATGTCGGTCCAGCGATCCGGGCTTTGGGTTGTTCGCAAAGTATTCCATGGCCGAGGTGGAGGATAGACGGTTGCCCACTTCGACTGAGGTTGAGTCAAGCCTCGTGGCGGAAGTGGTGTCGAGGAGAGAGATGCTCAGTGGTTCAGTCTGGCTCCAGCGATAGAGGCAGAGACCGGAAGAGAAGGAGAGAGAAGGATTGCTGTTCTTCCATTCCGCCGAGGATCCCGTTTTTGGTGGAGTTTGTGTGTAGGGTGATGAGTTTATCGCGGTATTTGTGTGAATGTCTTTCCCCGCGGAGCACTCTCCGGTGGTCGATGAAAAGGCAGCTTTCGCATCAATTCTACCATCAAATATTGATGCACCACTTTCACGGCAATCGGTCTTCTTCAGCTGCCTTCACAATACATACAACTTCGACTTCACACTTAACACAACCAACAACAACCACACAATCACTCACCATGCCTCCCCCTACACGGCCCGCCACAGGCGCCAACGCGACCTCAACATCCTCCACCTCCAAAAACTCCTCCGACCGCTTCAAACAATCCAACGAACGCAACGAGTACATCCCCTCCTTCATCGCCAAAAAGCCCTTCTACATCGACGACGCCACCGCCTCCGATGCCGACTACCTCGAGCACCAACGTCTCCAGTCCGAAAACACCACCGACACCCTCGCCAACGCAGATTGGTACGCTCGAGGTTCCAAAAAGGGCCCCGCGGCGACCAAGTACCGCAAAGGCGCATGTGAGAATTGCGGAAGCATGTCGCATACGGCGAAGGATTGTTTACAGAGGAAGAGGAAAGCTGGGGCAAAGTGGACAGGACGGAATATTGCTGCGGATGAGGTGGTGAAGGATGTGAAACTCGGGTGGGATGCGAAGCGGGATCGATGGAATGGATTCGAGGCGGAGGAGTATGCGGAGGTGGTGCAGGAATTTGAGGCGGTGGAGGCGATGAGGAAAGAAGCCGCAGGCGAGGCGGAAGACGGAGAGGAAGGAGCCAAATACGAAGAGGAGACGGATATGGGCCGAACACAGAAGAATTCAACGAGGAATTTGCGGTTACGAGAGGATACGGCGAAGTACTTGAAGAACCTGGATTTAGACAGTGCGAGATACGACCCTAAGACGAGAAGCATGGAGGCTGGAGCAGAGGGTGCGGCGTTGAATGATCTGGTGGCGGAAGAGGGATTCGAGAAGGCGAGCGGAGACGCCGCAGAATTCGAGCGAGCGCAGACATACGCATGGGAGACACAAGAACGAGGAGACCGCGACAAAATCCACATGCAAGCCAACCCAACCGAAGCACTCCTCACACGCAAACGCAAAGCCGAAGAAGAAATCCAAAAAGCCGAAGCCAAACGAAAAGCCCTCGCCGACAAATACGGTTCCCAGGACACCGTCGCCAAAAAACCCGCCCTTCTCGCCGCCGCGCAAACCAGCGAACGATACGTCGAATACGATGAGCGAGGCCGCATCAAAGGCGAAGAGAAGAAAGCGGAGAAGAGCATGTACGCCGAGGACGTGCTCATCAACAATCACACTTCCGTCTGGGGTAGTTGGTGGAAAGACTTTCAGTGGGGGTATGCGTGTTGTCATAGTACGATGAAGAACTCGTTCTGCACGGGCGAGGAGGGGAGGCAGGCGGCTGAGGAGGCGGAGAGGTTTTCGAGAGGGGAGGGACTGCCCACTGCGAAGGAGGCGGGGAATGCGAGGGAGGTGGAGAGGGAGGAGGCGTGGAGGGAGGAGGAGAAGGAGGAGAGGCATGTTCCGAATGGAGAGGACCGGCCGGAGAAGGTGAATATGGATGAGTCGAAAAGGCGGCTGGAGGAGTTGAAGGCAGGGGTGACCGAGGCGGACATGGAGAGGTATCGGAGGGAGAAGGTCAATCAGAGTGATCCGATGGCGAAGTTGCTGGGGAAGGATGAGTTGCTGGATAGCTGAGGCTGTGCCTGCAGAATCCGAACGTCCTAATGAAAATGTCGAACAGTCCTGACACATCACTTTCCGCGAAATGCTTTCCCGACGGTCACGCACACCGTCGCTCTTGGGTCAGGAGATGGCTTTCCTCGACCAGCGCATTGCCTGCTCGAAAAGGCGAAGAATTCCCTGGCAAGTCAGCTGCGCAGGAGTATCTCGCTCTGCGGTGGAATACCTAGGGCCCGAGATCCATCGTCAATGAGCCGGCCAGCATTCTCGAACTGGAAGTTGGCTACGGCTATACTACGAAGTGCATGAACTCATCGGACACCAGTGGTTTGCGATCTGCTTCGGGGTAGGACTGGCGCTGCACGGCTCTTCGGTGTGGGTGAGGAGATCTTCCGTGGGTTGAGAAGCCATCGATCGTCCCTCGTTGAGTGCTGGCTGCTGGCTGGCTTTGCGCTCATTGCAGCCGTCTATAGCCAAGCGCGTCTTCATTGCACGTGGCTGTTCTGGTGCGGATGGTGCGGATGGCTTTACTCCTACCATGGCATGGCTGGCCGATGTGCGGCTGATCCGAGTGCAGCTTTCAATATTGGACATACCGATGGGCTCATTCGATACGACCACGGCGCTCTGGCGCAATGCATGTCGTTGTGATCACTGGGCTTACAATTGTACGTGCGGGTCTTGGTGCGAATGTCTTCCACTTGGTTGGCACGGAATTCCGCTGGTTCGGGAAGTGTTCGGACTCGCCCATACCACAACCAGCTCTACAGATATACTATAGCACCTCGGTCCTCCACGGACCGTCAAATCCAAGGCCAAATGCGGAGCGAGAGCAAGCAGTTTTACGTACAAGGACCGGAAGTTGGCAGGTGATCTTTCCCACAGCATTCGTCTCGAAAAAATAGCAAGTGGCCCAATTTATCCTATAAAGTATGTGCCTCCCCTCGCTTTCTCTTCTCTTCTTCTTCTTCTCAACCTCTTCAGTAATACTCTACTGCTCATCTCTACTTCATACCTTCCAAATCCCTTCCACCACTCGAAGCAATCTTCAAGATGCTCTCCAAGATCACCGCCACCACCCTGCTCATGGCTGCCATTGCCATCGGCTCTCCCGTCTTGCCCACCGCAGGGAACGGCACCCTCACCGCTGGGAATAGCACCCTCATCGCTGGGAATGGCACCCACCTCGTCCGCACCTTCACACAGTACGACAGGGTTGAGTGCCGCTTCCAGTTCGGCGAGAACAAGTTCGAGGAGGTACAAGACAGCGTCTGCATGCCTCTCGACGACTCGCACAAGGACGAGGATGGCTGTCCTTCCTTCTACGTCCAGCCGTACTTCGCCGGACGCGATCAAGTCGTGGACAAGTACGGCAGACAGACCGACGACGTCACTTGCAAGGTCGAGTACTACTACGAGGACCACAAGTGCTCGGGTCCATCGCCCCGCGGCTACACTCAGGTGAGGACCTCACCTCGCCATGTCTTGACTACCCGCCTTGACTAACTCATCGTTCGCAGGGCCGCAACATCGGCTTCGAGTCCGCTATGCAAGGGTTCTGCGCCACCGGTACCACCCAGTACCACATTTCGATGAGCAAAGGTGCGAGTTTGAACTGCCCCAAGAGCTACGCCATCACCTGCGAGGCCTCTAGGGAGGCCGGTGTCCAGTTCAAGGAGGAAAAGGATCCCAAGACCGGCCGCATCCGCCTCGTGGAGGTGAAGCCCGACCTCTCTGAGGATTAGAGCATTGGTAGGGGTTTATCCCCGCTTCGTCCCATGGTGACCGTGCTAACGACCAAACAGATATACCTCTCACAAGACTCCGTCGTGCAGAAATGGCAGCGAGGGAAGAAAGGTCGAATTTCGCTGTGTGCGCCCAGGAAAGAATGGTCAGCGAGATGCAAAGTGAGGTTTAATTTCGCTTTGTGCGGCTGAATCCATGGTACAAATGTACCTTAGGGAAGATTATCTTGCTTTGGAATTTTAGAAAAGGGGGCATGTTAGGTTAGACACTTCAACCTATCCAAGCTTTCTCCCACACTCATCTTCCCTCCTTGCCAACCGGGCCTCCTCTATGCCAATGGATTTCTCAGAGCTGACAGAAGCACGCTGGATCACTCACATCCCCTCCCCCAAACTCGCCAACCTCTGCCCCTGCGTCCCCGAGAACAACTCACTCCCATCAAACGTACTCTCATCCTCCCCAGCCTCAAAAGTCTTCACCCCCACCTCCTCCTGAATCCTCACCTCCTTCGTCAGCGTCTTGAACCCCTTCCCACTCATCCTATGATTCCCACTAATCCCCTGTAACGCCACCCTCCCCACAACACCTCCATTCGCATTCCCACCAACACTCTGCCTCGTCCGCAAACTCGACCTCGCGCCCAAACTCGTCCGCGCGAGCGAAGTCGGCGCAGGAGCAGACTTACGAGATCGCGGCCTCTTAGGCGTGGGACCGGGTTGGGAGTCGAGGGAGCTGGCGTTTGAGACGAAGGAGTCGTCGTAGGCTTGGGAGTCTTGGACGAGAGTCTCGGGAGCGGGTGGTGGCGCCATGTCGTCTGCTTGGGTGTATTGGGTATTGACGGCGCTTTCACGGGAGCGGCGAGGAAGACTGCTAGTCTTGGACGACATGTTATTGATGCCCATGGCGGCCATGAGGTTCGCGCGCATGGCTTCTGCTTCGGCGATTTGGGCGTCTTTTTGGTCGCATTTTCGTTGAAGGCGGTCGATTTTCTTGCGGAAGTCGGTGATTTGAGTTTCGCGGTGGGAGATCTCTGCGGTGAGGTTCTCATGGTCTTCGAGTGAGTCCCGCTGGAGGTCGGAGAGTTGTCGTTCGAGTGTTTCGATTGAGTCGCGATGTCCGCGGACAGACTCTGCGGCTTCGTTGGTTTTTGTTTGAAGCTCACTGCGTAAGTTGTGGACTTGGGCTGATTCATGATCGAAGGCCTGCTTGAGGTTGCCTCGCTCTGAACGTTCCCTCTCCAGCTGCTTGTGCAGGTCGCTTAGCCGTTCATCTTGCATGGACTTGTTCGATTCCGCCGAGCGTAGTTGGTCCTCGAGATGAGCGCTGCTGGTGGAAAGTGCTCCATTGCTTCGTTCAAGCTCGCTGATACGGTCTTCCATGCCAGAGACTCGTGCCTCGCTGGTCGTCAGACCGTGCTGCAAACGATCGCATTCCGATCGGGAGTCCTGCAGTTCCACTTGAAGCTGGGCCAGCTTTCCGGCTCTCTCTTCCAACGCCTTCGACGACTCCTCAAATTGCTCTTGCAGATCGTCGAGCTCTTCCTGCTTCCTCGCGACAATACTGGCGCTGCCGAGTTCCGCCATTGACCTCTCATTACGCAGATCCTGAAGCTGACGTTGGCCGTCTTCTTGTGCTTGTCGTAGCTTTCCTTCCAGCTGGCCGATTCGGTCGAGCAGATCCGAGTTCTCACCGCGGCTTGCTTCCAGATCCTGCATGACAGTATCACGGTCGTCCTCGACGGAACGCAATTGGATGCCGAAGTCTACATTCCGAGACTCCATCTCAGCAAATGCACGGCTGAGGTCTTGATTCTGCTCCTCCAAAGCTCGATACCTCTCCTGCTCCTCTCGCAACGGCTTCTCGACATTTTCGCATCTTGCTTCCAAGCTTGCGCATGCCCTCGCGAACAACGTCGTGACTGCATCCTGCTCGACCTCCGCCCTGGCACGAAAGTGTGTATGTAGTGCTTCTCGCCAGTCCACATGATCTTCCTCGGCCACTCCATTAGACGCGCCGAAGTTCATGTGCTCCCGCCATAATGGCCGGTTGTGATTGCATTCGATTGCACCCCGCGCCGATGATGCATGGAGGTCGAGAAGCAAAGTCATTGACTGAGTCCCAATCGTCGACTTTTGCGAAGCTCTGAGCAACAAGTTGGTGATCTGGTGGGCTAGGTTGCATCGCTTCCTATGTAGAGCAATCCGGCACCAGCCATTACTTTGCTGCTCAACGTCTCCGCGCTTGGCAATCTTGTCCTGCAGTGTTTGTAAAGTCCGCAAGAAAGTGCCGTCATTCAGAACTTCTCGAACTTGATGCACCGTGATCTTGTGGTCCTCAATGATCGTCAGAGCGTCTTGCATAGTTCGAGTAATGGCATCCAAAGCCGCAGCAGAATCCTCTCCATCTGCTCGGATCGCATAGTTGACGGCATTCTGCAAGAGGTCGCCAATTGGTGCATGCGCAAGGACGCTCGAGAAGAGCTCGCAATCATTGACGTGCGGTGCCAGAGTGTGTACAATTTGCATGCACCTCGGCTCGGTGAAGGTGGCCTCAAGCTTTTCAAGCACAATATGCGACAACGAGTCAACTTCAACGAGCTTGCCCATGAACCTCAACCCAAGAGTCCGGATTCGAGGATCAACTTCATGAGCGCAGAGCCCTTCTTGCATTCGACGAAGAGTGATGGTGTTTGCTGTACACCAAATCTTGCGAAGATCTGCAGGTATGGCCAAAATCACCTCGTTGGCCAGAACAACGGACTTTGTCTTGTCATCTGAGCATTGCGGTGCCTTGATAGCCGATAGCACTAGCAGAGATATAAGCTGGACACTTCTCTGCGCCTTATTCCCTTCAAAGAACTGCTGCATCGTCTCCGACTTCCATCTTGAAGATACCGGTGTGCTCGCGAGGAAGTCTTGTGTGTCGTAGGAGCTGTTCGTAAGGCGGAATTGTGGATCTGTGCCACAAAGGACCACATTCATGATGGCGAGGCAGCAGAGACTCAGACTCTGATCCGAGGCTTGCGAAACGTTCTTGAGAATGTCCAACATATGATTTTCGAAGCGCACAAGCGTGCTCGTGCTCAGGATTCCCAGCAGCAGGCTCCCAAGTCCGGTAAGGATCAAGTATATCGGCTCGATCGTGGCCGCTGAAGGTCTGCTCGCAGCATCTTCGAAGAGTTGAACGAACAGCGTCTGCGCTTCAGCCGGTAATGCCACTGTATCCGGCAGAGGTATCGACAGCAACGCAACGCTCGCTCTTGTGTATTTCGACCTCGTATCCCCCTTCTTGATCGCTTGAGCCACCACACCGTGCAGCAAAGTCGGTTCCTGTCGGAAGAAGGCATCCCGGCAAGCAGCGTTGAGGGCAAACCGAGTGATGATGTCCAGCACGTAGCTCCACTGCTGTAGCCCTTCTATGAGTGAAGATGCTAGCGATTCGACAAGGCATGGTTTGGCGGCCGCCCATCTCGAAATGTCGGCATCGGCGCAGCTGGTGACGAGTTCGAGGAGCGTCCGGAGTTGGCTTGGATAGGGTGAGGTGGTGATTCGATCGATCTCTGTCGCCAGCGCTGCGTATGCTGACATACTGCTGCCGTCGTCCTCTCCGCAAGAGACAATTCTTTCGAACAGCGTCATGGTTTTCGAAGAGTCGCGTCCAAGCACGATAACACGAGAGTCTCACGCTAGCGTTGACCGGACGACGAATTTAACCATTTATCCTCTCTTTGACCTCACCTCTTCCTGACATCGAACAAGAACGACTCGACGACACGCAATATGTTGCGGTCCCCTATGAACATCGCATGCGAGCGCTCCTTGTACAGTGCGTATCGAACAGTGGCCCAGTCATGGCCCTGCAGCACTAGTACTGTCGCAGAACCCATGTCGAGCCTGCAGAACACATGATGGCCGAGATGCAAGGGAGTTTCGTCTGCATTCACTGATGCAGTGTCAATGACATTGTGCCAACAATGCGTAGGAAAGCCACAACTAATGCACCTTACACATTGTTGACCTCACTGACTGTATCTCGAGTCTGTGATCACCGTCGGTTGCTCCATGACTACCTTGTCTAGCGCCTTTGTATCACTGCACTTCGGACGGTTGTAACATCCGCCGGAGTACCCTCTGCATGATTTTTCAGCTTTTCGAACCTCTGAACGTGCCGCAGAAAACCACTCATACGAAAGGCAGCCATTCACCATGCCACGGGCATCAGCAAGCGTCACTCGAACAACATTGGCAGAGCTCCGAGCTGCAGCACTCAAGAAGGGTCGCATCGGCAACTGGTGGACCAAACAAGACACCAAAACACACAATCGCTTGAGATGGAGCATCGGTCTTCTGTCATTATTCGCCGCCTACCAGACTGGCTCGAAGGGCTCTCTCCGTCAGGAAGTTCAGCGACAAAGACTGGAACTTGCGAGCCTTCGAGAGGTCAACGAGGATCTCAGGGCAGCGCTGATCTCCACCGAAGCAAAGACAGCCGAACGCAACGGTTGGTCTTTACCACAACGCCATGACCCAGGCCTAAGTCCCGGTCCAACACGCAATGCACAGAGTTCCGGCACTACGAGTGGCGAAGATGGCGCCGACGGTCGGTGGAGAAGATTTGTTCGTTTCATTACGCATGCGGATCTCATAGAGGAAATGAAAGCAAAGGTGGCCCTCGATGAAGCAAGAAGGAAAGCGATCGCGGAAGAGAGCTGCAGGCGGACTGGCTGGTTCTGGAAGTATACGGAGGAGAATGATGATCACCACTTCTAGTATCGCATCGAAGGCCACTGGGAAGATAGGCTCCGGTCCCCGCCACGTAGGCCTATCTGATGAAGCTCCATGGCAATGCCCACGCTCGTCCGCTTTCTGATCTCACCGCCCAATCTATTCCATGACTCGCGTGACAGATTCAGCGGTACAATACGGTCCACGTAGTTACACAAAGGACTGAATCGAGCCCCACGGCACCCCTGTTCATCCCTCTCCTCGGCGGATCCACACCGCATCTTAGTCACGAAAGTGGGCGTCTACCGCAACAGTGTCACGCAGTGCTGATTGATCCTCTTCACAGCAACCCACCATGCCACGCTTCGCCAGAGCAGTAGCAACGACCGCCAACCTGAAGCCATATCAACTTCTACATGTCCAGGCGACCAGTACGCTGACAGCACGTCTCCGCAACCAAGCACGTTTACGCCACAAGTGGCTCGGCCGAGAACAATATACACACAACAGAAAGAATGGAATCTCCGGTGGGCTTTTACTTACGGCCGGCGGGATTTACTCCATGCTGTTGTGCAGCATGATACCAGAATACCGAGCCAGAATTGAACAAACCCTACGGACGCTTGTACAGACCCTGAAGGCGCCGTTCGTGAGCCCGAGGTCGGGGCAATTGGCGTCGGGACACAGCACGGAGAATATGGCCCCCGATGGGGGCATTGCCGTGAAAGAGAAGTCAACTCAATACCACTGGATCGCGAAGCACATTCCATTTGCCGTGGACTTTATCTGGAATACCATGTGGTACATGATGCTCAGCTTCGTGGGGAGCCTTCTGACGCCGCGAATATTGTAGAAGGGCACACACCAAGCGCAAGTGACAGCATATCTATTGTTCGTCGACGGCGTAAAAGGGAAGAGAAACTTTGGCGGATGACAGCGGATGAGCGGAATGACCTGTCCGGGTGGAATTGGTGGAGACATTTGCTCACGGGGTTTATGGAGGATTTGAAGTCAGCGGAGGTCGTGGCCATGAACGAGCCGCTCAAGATGCATTGTATTGCTCGATAAGAACGGAGTGATGTTGAGGGCGACTTGGACTGTCATTTGGTCGAGTCATTGGTCAGACGGTCTGGAAAGGATCTCGCAAGTTCCCAAGCATGCTCCCCTTGGGGTTAGTAAAGACACTAGCGGAGAATATGAAGAGACGGACAGGCTAGATATTGGACGTCTTCGAGCTCGGAAAACATGGGCAGCGTCTATTCCAAAGTGTTCGTCACTGCTAACTTTGTTGACAGACCAAGGCTGAAGGTGTCTTTCAGGGCACAGAGATGCACCCCTGTCCCAATGGAACCACATCAAGGCTTAGTCACGCCATGTGGGCGGCTATTGCATGAGACACTCTTTCTATCATCCATCTCATTCCATACGCGAACATCACATGCTCATGTGAACCCCCAAGTCCATCCCCATCCATTCCACCATGGCACGACTCGTCAGAGCAGTAGCAACTCAAACCGCCCTCAGACCATACCAAACCATTCGTGCCCGTGCCGAAACGACACAAGGCTTCCGCCTCCGCCGTAGGGAACGTCTGAAGGCCATACTGGAACTTCGGAAACGAAGGCAAGGTGGGACGGAAGAAGGATCGGAAGGGGCTTGGGTGCTTCTCGCAGCTGGCGGTCTTGCCTACGCTTCATTTCGCGAGGGGGGCTGGCTGAGAGCTGCAAAGGACAAGCAGGACCCGAAAGCAGAGGGAGCTTCCGCCACGGAGTGGAAGCCAGGCCTCCCTACTGGCTGGCAGTCTGAGCAAGAGAGGAAGGCATTCGAAGGACTGCTTTGGCTTCTGGGCTGTGCTGCAATTGCTACCGGATTCATTTGGAAAACGAGGCAATGATCCGTTCTTTGGCATGGTGTCCGCAGCCCAAGTCGAGATGGCTGGAAACTTTTGCCCGTCCAAGAGCTCCCTGAGAAGAAAATGGTGGAAGCTGGTGAGACACACGTGCCGGGACACATGTAGCAAAGGACGATCATTGCACATGGAAGCCATGGCCAACACGTTTGCTACTGAGAGGACAGCCACTTACGACGATGGAGCTGTTACGAGCCGTGCGGGACCCTATTGGAGGTCGAAGCGACGAGCGGAAACAGTGATGGTGGATCTCACCTCTTGGTCAACCCCCAGTGGACTGGACGAGAAGCTGATGAAGAATGCGAGAAGTGCCAGGGTCGAATTCATGGTTGAGAACCGGCTCTTCTGTTGCCCCAGTGCCGCAGTGTCATGAACCGTCTGGCTCGCAACCAACGAAAGCCCGTCTGCACTCGCCGTGTCCGCAGACTCTCGGTGATTCCCTCCGAGCTCGGGTCATGGTATCCGGACCAGGTTCTCCGCAACCCGGAATCGAGACGAAGATCCACCGAGAGTGGAGAGCTCGCCATCAATACGCTTCCGTAGATTTGAATGTCAATGATACACAGTCTCATAACGCATCGTCTTCGTGATCTCAAAACCATGATGCCAGCAACGAGCAAGTCCTCGTTTCCTCGAGGAATCTGGTGTCCCGTGATCTCCCTCTACAAAGATACGCCACGACAGGAAATCGACCTCGAAGCATCGTATACCTACTTCTCTCATCTCATCCGTGGTGGAGTCCATGGCCTGGTCTTGCAAGGCTCAACAGCTGAAGCTGCTCTATTGTCCCGGGAGGAACGGATCGATCTGACTACAACCGCCAGGAAGGCCGCAACGGATCTTGGAGTGCCAGATTTTCCCATTGCAGCTGGCGTGAGCGGACAGAGCACGTATGAGACTCTGGCTTTAGTAGAGGACGCCGCAGCTGCCGGAGCGGACTTTGGACTGCTTCTTCCGCCGTCGTACTGGCCAAAAGCAATCACCGACGATGTCCTGTTGGATTTCTACCGCGAGGTAGCGAACGCTTCGACCATCCCGATCATTGTATACAATGTAATACTGCCGGGCAGATCATCGCTTTCCCTCGCTGATATCGCTCGCAGTTTCCTGGCGTGACATCTGGCATTGATCTCGGCGTAGACCTCCTGTCCAAGCTTGCACTACACCCAAACATCGTGGGAGTAAAGTTGACTTGTGCGAACGCGGGGAAAGTGACATCCCTCACCGCCCGCTTTGCTCCCTCTGAGTTTGCGGTCTTCGCTGGTCAATCTGACTGGCTTCTGCCATGCCTTGTTGGCGGGGGTGTTGGCTGCGTGACTGGAATTGGCAATGTGTTTCCCAAGTCCGTGGCATTGCTGTATGATCTGTGGCAACAAGGCAAGGTCACAGACGCAAAGCGATTGCAAGGCCAGATCGCTTTGGCCGAAGGTGCTTGCAAGAAGGGCCTCGCAGCAACAAAGTACGGCACCGCGTATTTCGCCGGACCTATTGTTGGACTGTCCAATCATGCTAGCTTCCGTCCACGAAAGCCGTACAAAGCAGCTGCCCAGGAATTGCAAACCTCGACTGTGGCAACCATGCAGCATTTGGCGGAGCTCGAGAAGTCTCTGCCGGATACGATTGCCTACAAGACAACCACAACGAATGGCACAAACGGCGCTTCATCGACCAAGCCTCGGACTCATTTCACCCTCAATACCGGCCACAAAATCCCTGCAGTTGGTTTCGGAACCTGGAAAGCAGCGCCGGGAGATGCTGCAAAGGCCGTCCGAGCCGCATTTGACGCCGGATATCGACACTTCGACTGTGCACCTCTGTACTTCAACGAAGCAGAGATCGGCGAGGTGTTCAAGAAGGCACCCGTGCCAAGATCCGAGTATTTTGTCACCACGAAGTTGTGGTCTTCGGATCATCAGCGGGTGCAGAAGGCCTTGGACAAGTCGTTGCGAGATCTGGGTCTCGACTACGTAGACCTGTATCTCATGCACTGGCCTGTGACGCTCAGCGGCGATACTGAAGCCGAGTACGGCAAGGAAGACCGCAAGACCCATGTCCAAGGCTGGGACTTCTGCGATACGTGGCGGGAAATGGAAAGGCTCCTGGAGACAGGAAAAGTCAGGGCCATCGGAGTTGCAAACTTTTCGACGGTCAATCTGGCGAGGCTGCTAGCCAGCGCAAAAATCGTTCCAGCAGTGAACCAGACCGAGATTCAGCCTCTTCTCCCTCAAGACAAATTGCATGCCTACTGCACCGCAAAAGAAATCCATCAGACGGCTTTTGGTCCACTGGGTGGCACTGGAAGCACACTTCATGAAGAGCCAGCGATTGTCGAAATTGCCAAAGAACGAGGTGTGGCAACTGGGAATGTGATGCTGAGCTGGGGCATCGCCAAAGGGTGGAGTGTCATTCCGAAAAGCACGAATCCCGGTCGAATTTCCGCAAATCTGAACCAAAATTTCGTGCCTACTGCCGAGGAGATGGAGCGGATCGATGCATTGGCAAAGACCAAGGCGTGTAGGTTCAATCGACCAGACTGGGGAACGACCGTCTTCCATGATGATGTTGATATCGGGATCGCGTAGAGTGGATTGCGACCAGTAGCAGAGAGCTGCAAGTCTCACGTACTGAAATCGAAGTTGTGATTCGGAAAGGCCATTCCGCTGAAGTCGGCATATAGAAAATCGTTGGGCAACGACCCATTATCCATTTCCAAATCGAACGCGGCCGTCGTGGTGTTGCCGCCTTCCAGATTGCCATGGCCACTTGTGCTGGTGAAGGCGTTCAGGTTTGCGAACGGACTCTCGGTCAGAAGACCTTCGATGCCCAGACTTGCCGTGCATTCATTCAACCTCCTCATCAGACTTGAAGTGACTCGCGAGACCGAATGTTGCGGCAAGACCGGTAGCCGAGCGAAAATCGCCAGGGCAGCGCTCACTCTGCGGAGATTCTCGTCGACATCGACACTGAGTTGATCCCGATACTTCATGCAGACCTCTAGGAGGAAGTGACCGGCAAAGGAAATCATGATTAGGAAGTAGGTGGGCAGTCCAACAAGATGATTCCGGAAGTCGTCGTTCTCCACGACGATAGTAAATATGGCAATGGCGGCATCCCGGGCTGCGGTGGCCGCCGTCAAGAAATGAGGAGGTATAGGCTCGGAATGGAGACCGCGAAATACATGGTGGCCCAAGTAGAGTTTGCTAAATTGGTGGTGCATCGTAAGGCCTGCGAGCGGAAAAGATCCGATGAATGGATCGGGCTCTGTCCGCACATCAGCAAGAACATCGATCAATGCAGACGACTCCAGATATACATACCAAAGACGTCCGAAAACTTCGCAAACCATCGATCAAGCTCTCCAGCAAAATGGGACAATTGAACCGCCAGTGCTCGCGGCAAAGGCTTACTACGCTCGCTTCCGAAGACGTCTTTGATCTGTCCCATGATGACGAGCAGAGACACCTGCGAAATGACTCTTATGTCGTCGCTTGAGCTGCCTTCCGTCGACAGGAAAGTCTCGCGGCTGTCGATAGCATCTTTTTCGGAGCGGATGACGGAGTCTCTGTTGTGTAGTATCGACAAATGAGAGTCACAGATGAAGAGAAGATACCAGAGTCGTACTCTGTCTCTAGTCTTACTGAGGTCACGAGCATCCGTACCGAGCTGGTTGGGTGATTGTAGGGCCGCTGTGGTACAAACGGACATGCTGTTTCTTCTCAATGCGCCCTCGGCCCTGCTGTTATGAGCAGACGTACCGGTATTCTGGCAAGCCCCTTTGAGACTGTAGAACTCTCTGTGCAGTCTGCAGTCCGCCGCTCGTCGTATTGCTTCACTCAGGAGTATCCGTGATGCATCGGGGAGCCAGAAAGATCCAATACACAAGGCGCGAATGTACTCAATGTCCTGTTTTTCGAACAACGAAGCCGAGACCAGATTTCGATACTCTCTATTGCATGCCTCGAAGATCATTTTGTTGTCGGCGTCGTGTAAAGCGGACACACTGCAGATGGCAGCGAGCAAGACAGGCGAAGCTTGTCTGACCTCGGTCACATCCTTGAAGTGGCTCGCGAGGCCATACAGAAATCGATCCAAGGAGAGCAGATAGCGGTTCACCAGTAGCCTCGCGGTCTCGAAATCGACGACGTTCTTGCTGATGAGGTCCGGTCGTTCGCTCGGTCTACGCCGGGCTCGTCGCCGATGATTGCTGCCGTTCGGAGAGGTCTCTGCCTTCAGATACGTATCGATGGGAGCTTGTACAGCGGACGGCGAGAGTGGTGGCGATAGCTCGCAAGTACCGTCATCGTCTCTATCCTCCTTGTCCTCGCTCCCCTTCACAGGGGCTGTGTCGATTCGAGACTTGCCAGCAACAAGTGCCGGTGGAGGGACGATGTTCAGCAGAGTGCAGATGCTCTTCAAACTTGCGTGGACGTTCTTCAGGTCCGTAGTGAGAACATCGATCTGTTGGTGGTCTTCACTTGCTTGTGATCGAGTGGCAACGTGTAGTACGCACGACAAACCCCGGCGATCACATCTCGCACAGGGAGGCTCGTCGTTCTCTAGATCACATTTGATCTGCGACGCATGAGTAAAGCCCAGCGATTCCTTTACACCGGTCGTTCGACGGAAAGTGATGCTGACCTTCTGAGCACGGCAAGCTTTGCAGGCCCTCGCCAATTTCTTTGCCTCCGACTGCCCATCCGTGATGCCGATAGCATCACTGCGTTTGCGCTTCGAATGGATTGACATCTCTATCAACTGTTTTCCATGAGTGCCTCGATGCAAAGGGCATCGTTCAAAGCCGTCTGGCCGGTAGCCAAGTAACCCCTCGCGGACCAGGGTTCTGACGGCATATGGTCGGGAGTTTCGGGGTATGGTGGGTCTGAGAACGCTGGGCATGTCCATCTTCGTGTGGAGGTGCACATCCTCGTGGACACCCGTGCAGCAACATCGAGTCTCGTTGAGACGCAAGACCCGTCGTAGTGGCAAACGATGCGAGCAGCACGTGGTCTCAGTGTGGGATATGTGCCTTGCCAGATCTTCGTTCTGCTTCAACACAAAGTTTTCTAGCATTAATCTCAAGATCAAAGCAATTCGAATGACCCGCCGTCGCAGTCTCGCTGGTCAATTACAGAGCTCTCGAACAACAGTAGACCTCTCCTGTGACAGTTCTGCCGTCATTTCTGAGGCTGCAGCTCATAGCTCGCTGATCTTCTGCGAATGTAACCTCGATGTTGGCCTCGCTTGACTGATGCCCACTCCAAAGGCCGTCATCGAGCTACCATTTCATATTCCGCGCCCGGCTGAACTCCGAGATATGAGTCTGGAGAGCCGAGATTTGGGCCAGAAGCAGACGGAGCATGGGTTCCGTGCCTGCTCGGCTTGAACGCTGAGTGGAGCGGGACGGTGTTGCCGGTGAGTCCGGCGAGTGACATTTTGGGTGACTTGGACAGTTTTGTTGGTCTTTGGTCGCTGTCAGAGTGCATCGTCGTGTTTGTTTCGTTGTGAGAACGTAAGCGTCGAGGCCTGTCTCCAGAAGGCTACCTTCATCGATAGAGCTTAGTCATTCGGCCATGCCTGCCTCGGATACACACGAGCCCAACGAGGAAGGCGTCCAGCCTATGACCGTCCTTCTCTCGGACAATGACCCATCAGATGGCACAATCTTGACAGAATGGAGTCATGAGACTCTCCTTCGACTGTTCCAATCCGAGGTAACATCTCTGCACATACACACCGATATCTACCATACCGGCGAGCAGCACACACGCGCCCTTCTACGTTCGATATGCTTCGCTCTCAAGGATGCTGCCGCGGAGGCTGGAAGAGCCTACGAGATCGTGCTTAGAGATGAGTCGGCTTTGAAGAGTCTGCTGGAAGATCCGGGGTCTGTCAGTGCGGATAAAGGCGAGGTCAAGCTGACAGCACGGAAGAGCATACCGTTCCCAATGGAGTACCAGCGCCTCGGCTCCAGCGGGCTCAAAGTCTCGCGATTGATACTTGGGTGCATGACCTTTGGCAATCCCGCATGGGAGGGCAGTCCTTGGGTCATGTCTGAAGATGAGGCTCTGCCGTTGCTCAAACGGGCCTACGACAACGGGATCAACACTTGGGAAACAGCAAACACATACTCCAATGGATGGTCAGAAGCGATCATCGGGAAAGCTTTAAAGGTGTACGACATCCCGCGGAGCAAGATTGTGATCATGACAAAGCTCTACTATCCTGTGCTTGAGGACGAACCCAACGCCAGACCGCAGCCAGCTCTCAACCAGGGCAAGCTGGTGAATCAGATGGGTCTGAGTCGCAAGCATATTTTCGAAGCAGTGGAAGAATCGCTACGGCGTCTGAACACGTCCTACATCGACGTGTTATCTCTCCATCGCCTGGACACAGACACTAGCCCTGGAGAGATCATGCGCGCCCTGCACGACCTCGTGCGGATGGGCAAGGTCCACTACCTTGGAGCATCGAGCATGCATTGCTGGCAATTTGCTCGACTGCAGTACATCGCCAAGATGAACAATTGGACGACGTTTACCAGCATGTCTGGTTTGTACAACCTGCTGTATCGCGAAGAAGAGAGAGAAATGAACCCCTTCTGCGAAGCCGAGGGAGTTGGACTCATTCCTTGGAGTCCAGTTGCCAGAGGTCTCCTTACGAGACCCTTTAGTGAGCAAACTGGCCGCAGCCAACAAGATGTCAAGACGAAGAAGTGGTTCCAAGGAGATCAGAATCAAGGTATTGTTGATCGAGTTGAAAGAATTGCAAAGACGAAGGGATGCTCCATGTCGAGCGTGGCTCTGGCGTGGCTGCTTCATAAAGGCGCGTGTCCAATCGTTGGTCTGAACAGCCTTACGCGAATCGACTCTGCATCCGAAGCGCTTGCTGTACATCTCACGACGGAGGAGATGGAAGACCTCGAAGAGCTTTATCAACCTCTGCAAGTGCAGGCAATTTAGCTCATGTAGGTGCACTTCTTATTGCTGACTGTTCTTTCATTTCCCTCTTTTTGCATCGCACTCATGCTCTCTGCTTTCACAGCTTCTCTACAAAATCTACATCCAGCTCTACATACTTGATAGCCTGCCGCCAGAAGGTATAGGCTATGTGCACCTTCCCTCGCCCGTCCACCGCGATGCTCGGATACGATAGCTCTCGATTGAGCTTCTGCTCGCTATTGTTCGTCATGCAGAACCCATCACCATCCTCAAGCACTGTATGCCGCCACGATATTCCTTCGTCATCACTCCACGCTAAACACAACGGCGCTCTCGGCGCTCCCCAAAATGCCTCCTGGCCACCATGTTTACTGGTCTGATTCTTGCGCACATCTGTCGACTCGGCTATGTCATCGTACAGGCCTTCCCGGCGGCCTTGAGCATCCGCTTTGGAAGAATGATTGTACACTGTCAAGACACGACCTGAAGGAAGCACCTCGAAGCAAATTCCGGCGTTCGGGTTCGGCAAACTTGTCGCCTTCGGCACCGACCAAGAAATGCCATTCGGAGAGGTCGACAGGTATATGTTGTCTGCCCAGCGACTACGGTAAAGTGCCAAGTACAGACCGCTCCTGAGCTTTCGAATAGCCATATGGACGGCGCCAAAACTCTGGGGTACTTCGCTCTTGGTCCAAGTCCCACCCTCATCGGTCGACACTCGGACTTGGGAGATGTCATCATTTCCTACCCAGCGCGTGCCAGGCTCTGTACGGCACTTGAAGGTGGGCACTACCCACGCACCACTGGCGAGAACGATTACTGGCTGGCGGATGAATGTTCCAGGATCGTCAAACAGGACCTCTGCTGGACTCCAACTTTGCCCTCGGTCGGTGGATATTTGACGTTTGACAACAGCAGAATCCTGATCGCCGAGATTTTGAGATGTGTAGAGGAGCCATAGCGCACCCGAGGGAGTCTGGAACAGGACCGGATTTTGCTCGCTGCGGCTAGTGTCAAAGGTGACCTTTCGAGCTTCGGACCAAGAATCGGAGTCTTTCGGACGACGAGAGAGGAAGATGCTGATGTCTGGCAGGCCTTCCTGCGTTCCGCCGAACCATGCACAGAGGAGGTCTCCATTATCAAGGACTAGCAAGTTCGAGGCATGGCATTGCGGTGTCGCCGCCGGGACGAAGCATTCTCGGTGAGGGAATGGTCTCTCATTTTCGACCAAGCTGTGATTTTTGAGAGACGTTGGAACGACTACCTCTTCACGACTCATGGTTGTCTTTGGTCTTGTCTCTCATATGGACTGGATGAGCGAAATAATGCAGCAATATGCATGCCATGCCTCGCGGCATGACCTCGCTACAATACACGCCGAACATCTGCCAGCCTCCGAGAGTCGGAAGAACGACGCCGATACATCAACCCTGTCAGAACGATCTCCCCGTGGGGAAACGAGTGAGGGGAACCGCAGTCTCCACATGGGATATAACCTTCTAGCCAGGAGCAATTCGGTCTTCGTTGCGAAACTCAATTCTAAACCCATTGCTCTGGACACCATCATCCTCGTTGTCATTCATGGCTGGAGGCACATCCATCTGGGCACGCGAGGCGAAGCATGATCCCAAGGAGATCTTCAACGGCAGACTCTTGTACCTTTTGATCACTTTGGCTTGGGCGGGGTGCTTCTATGGGTTCGATGCTGGGAATATCGGAGGCATTCTCACGCTGCCGTCGTTTGAGAATGCTTTTGGACTGAACGACTTGTCTCAATCAGACTTGGACAAGAAGAGTGTAGGTCTCCACAATCGATGACTGGAGTCACAGAGTACACTGACCAATGACAGGGAGACATCGCTGCCATGCTTGCTGCAGGCGTCAGTACAACGACCAACTTGCCTCTTCTCAAAGCACATTGCTGACAGTCTCTCAGGGCTCTGCTGGTGCCCTTTGTGCTTGGCCGACCGCCGATACTCTTGGTCGCAAATGGTCTGTCTTCCTCTGGGGCACCATCTTCCTCATCGGCGCCGTCATGCAAATGATCGCCAACTATGACGTCCTCTTAGCCGGCCGCTTCATCGGCGGAATGGGCGTCGGAGCCTCCTCAATGCTATCACCTCAATTCCTCGCTGAGAACGCACCCAAGTCCGTCCGAGGATCGATGACAGCGACCTACAACTTGATGATCATCACTTGCCTCATGCTGGCGTTCTGGATCAATTATGGCGTCAGTCTGTGGAAAAACGCGGACCACAATAACACGCAATGGAGAGTGGCGATGGGGATTCAACTCATCCCGGGGGTGTTAATGTGCGCGATGATACCATTCGTGCCAGAGACGCCACGGTTCCTGATCAATCATGGGAAGGCAGAGCAGGGGCTGAAGAATCTTGTGAGGTTGAGGAGGCTCCCTGCTGAGCATACTTATGTTCAGACGGAGTATCAGGAAGTGCAGGCACAGGTGCGGTATGAGCAAGAGGTGAGTTTTGATCCCAGTCAGTCGTGAGAGTAGTGCTAACGCCCGAGACAGGTCTGCCAAGGTCACTCGTTGGTGACAGTCATGAAGGACATCTTCCTAAACAAGAGCAACGCTCAGCGATTCTTTCTGGCTGTCATGCTCTTCCTCTTCCACAAATTCACCGGAACGGATTCTCTCAATTACTACGCACCGTCAATCTTTAAGATGATCGGCGTCAATGGCACTTCAAACACCCTATTGGCAACAGTAAGTACATCGGACCACAAACACGATCTCGACTAACGACTACCACAACAGGGCGTCTACGGTATTGTGAAGTTCGTCACCACAATTTTCTACGTCGGGTTCCTGGTCGAGTATGTCTCATAGCGCTTCCCAAAACAAACAGCTTACTCACCAACCCTCCCAGCCGCATCGGCCGCCGCCTCCCCCTCCTCATCGGCGCCACAATCCAAGCAACAGCAATGCTCTACCTCGCCCTCTACATCCGCTTCGCCTCCATCGACCCCAACGCCTCAGGTGGCAAACCCGCCGCGGGCGGCTACATCGGCATCATGATGATCTACCTCTACGCCTTCGGATGGTCCTTCGGCCACAGCGTCGGCTGCTACGTCGTCGCAGCCGAAATCTTCCCCACCCGGATTCGATCCTTCTGCATGTCGTTCTGTTTCTTCATCAATTGGATCGTAGACTATGGCATCACGAAGGCGACGCCGGTGATGTTGACGGAGATGGGGTGGGGAACGTTTTTGTTGTATGCTGGGTTGACGTATGGAGGGGTGGTGTTTGTGTTCTTTTGTCTGCCGGAGTTGAAGGGGAGGTCGATTGAGAGTATGGACGATTTGTTTCAAAGGCCGTTGTGGACGATGTGGAGGCATGCGTATCCGACTGAGGAGGAAAAGGTTAGAGGAGACGTGCAAGCAATGGTAAGGGAGAGGAAAGTGGAGGATGGGAAGGGGGAGAAGGAGGCGACGACGGTGCATGTAGAAAGGGCGCATTCGGATTGAGATATTTTCAATTATGCTCATGTTCGTTCCTTCCATGACAGTCGTGTATGCGTTGTGCTCGTCTGTGATAATACATCATCCGAAGATGTCCCCCTCGTCTCGTCGTACAGTAATTATCGAATATAACATCCGAGGGTATCGATCCTCTTTGCCGCCCAATTGCAACCGTTCACCCAACCTTGAACTCCTGCGCGGGGACTTGACTCTCCATCTCAACCGCCGTATCCGCGATCAACTCTGCGCTGGCTGAAACCAAACGATCCGGCTCACTTCCCGTCCACTTCGCCGTTGGCAGCCGGAAGTTCTCCTCCATCTCTCCATCGTGTTGCCACAATTTCTTTGCTAGCAGCGCCATCTGCAGTTCCCACCGCCACTCCAATTTTCTCTTTTTCTCTGACAGTCCACCTTCCAGCTTGCTCACTTCCGCTGAGCACCTCCTCTCAAATTCCAGCTCCTCTCTTCTCTGCTGCCTGGCAAGTTCCTGTAGTTCTCGTTCCTGTCGCTGTTTGCGTAGCTTGATTCTCCGCCCCTGCTCGCCTCGCAAGACATTAATCGCGCTGAAATGTCGGCCTTGGATCATCTCCTTCTCTCGTCGTGCACTTTCCAGTCGTTCCAGATTTATGTCGGTAATATTCCTTCCGTGAGCTTCGCCGTTACTCAACATACCGGAACAGTAGGCCTCTCTGTGGCGCAGACAAGTTTCGGCGGAGAACTTCTCGATCAGATGGACTTCGCGAAGAGCTGCCTCTGCGACTATTTGCTTGTCTTCGGCTTCGGCCAAGGCATCAGCATGGTGCTCGGCGAGATCTTCTGCGACAGATTCGTGGGTGGTCAATATATTCTTGCGCTGGTCTGAGTGAGATGCGGCGAGCGACGCGCGTTGGCCGGCGGTCCAATGGAGAAAGCGGTCGCGTTGTGTGACTTGTATCGAGAGAAGCGTTGTGTATTCTGGCAGTTCCGTGATTCGTTCAAGTTCGTCGTGTGCTGTTGTTGAGAACTCCTTCTGTCGTTCAAACTCGGATGATGTCTGCTCGCTACGATCGGAGAGCACTGTAGGAAAGTTCTGAGTGGCTGTTGATCCTCGGCGGGAGCTTTCAATCGACGGAGCAGCTTCGTCCCACTGCTCCAACTTTTCTAGCAAAGCGTTCTGTTCTTCCTGGGTCATCACTTGCTCGACAAGAGATCCTGGTATTGGCTTGCTGCAGCAGCTTGGGACGCTTCCTCGGTTACTCTCGGTCGCGGACTTGGTCGTGTTCCGCAACGCTTTCGTGCAAAGTCGGTGGCCACAAGGTAGTGTATGTACCGCTCGTCTTTGACTAGGCACGTCTTGAGGACAATGAGGACATCCATCTACCAGAGATGTGTGAGAGTCGTTGCGTTGTTGCAGTCTATCGCGGATGCGCCGGAAGTGTCTCATGGGAGACGAGGAAACCGGATGCGAGAGCGGCAAGGAGAACACGGAGCTTTCCGGAGTGGCGGACGGCGAGAAGGACACAGAGTGCCGTCCATTTGGTATACCTCTTGCAAGAAAGGCATCATAATCTCGGAAGGAAAGCGGATGCGAGAGACGTCCTTGACGGCTGGGTAGGTCGCCGCGAGAGAGCTCCGAGAAGTGCGATGTCAAGCCGGTAGAATACGACGCGCGAGAGTCGAGGCTTTCTGACCGCCGTGAGTATTCTGAGTGGACCGACCGTGTATCTGTTTGTCCTTCGTTCACATCCAAGCCCAGCTCTTTGGCTTCCAGCTTCAATCGCTCGTCGAACTGGTCTTCAGAATCCCCATCTCTTATGTTCAACACCTCCAACAGATACGATAAATCGTCACCGAGCATTGTAGAGCATTATCTCTTTCCCCTTCAAAAGCTTGAATGATGTTGACTTTTCGGGGCGAGGATAATGGTTCGCGGGGCGTGGGAACGTGCGAAGGGGATGCCGGCTCGTGGACGCAGTCCTGTTTGACAAATGGTTTGAGATGCTCCTTCTCCTGTAGGCGTGTTCCACATGAAACAACCCCAGAATGCGACCTCGCACAAAAAGATCGAACCGAGGGTGATACGGAAACCGGTGGCGTGGAAGCGACGATAATGCTCGAACACCAGGGCAGCGGACTGGGAGGTGGTGCTGGCAGTGAGGTAGTACTTGGAGGCCGTGAGAGGTTGGACAGCGGAAACGCACAGCTCGGGAGCGCAAGGAGAGGGATGTGTGCGAAAGATGAGCAAGGTGAGGTCGCGAGCTCAGGAAGCACTCCCACAGTCCCACTCTCCTCCTGGTCAGCATCGTCAGTACATTTTGTTTGGATGCGGTTGCGTCGATCCGGGAGGATTTGGGGCCAGATTGGGATATATCGCCGGCGGCTATGAACCTTGCTACGCGGAAGAGGCAAGATCGCCGGAACTCTGCTGCTTGAATCCGGGGCGATGAGGGTTTGTTTGACGGGTGGGATCTGTGAATATTGATACATGGAATCAGTGGATGATCAGTCGTGGAAGGTGCAGAGGGATTGTCGCAAAGTCCGGCCACCGTTTCCTTGCTCCTTCGGGGATGATACGAGCTGCGGTGTAGTACGGACGACTGGTAGAGTAA